>JAUUEB010481020.1:0-10829 GCA_032362205.1 Clione limacina | reverse complement strand
ATACAATGCTGATACAATAAAACATTAAGAAGAACGAATTTGATTGAATTTTGAAGCATGTCTGACTAGTTTGAGAACCAGCCGAGAAAAGGAAGTAGTATTTATGGTTAATAAAATTTAGAATCAAGGGCAATGAAAGTCACCAAAATGAGGAACTTCTTTCTCTGTACACAAACAAAAGTATGTAAACAACGCTTACACAAACAAAAGTTATACCAAATGCTTCTCAGTTCTTGTTGTGTAAGCAAAAATCTTAAAAGTCGACAAGTGACACCTTTTGGCCAGAGGGGTCACATATTTGTATGAGGCACCAAATGTTAGATGTGCAGAAATATTGAATTTTGGTTTTTAGGAATAGCATAGGCTTAAGAACATTTTTACAGTTATGGTGAAAATAAATTAAAGGATAACGGAAATTCTATTACAAATTTTTGAAACTAATGTAATACAAAAGCAAACCATTGCATGGGTGCCACCAATTTATTTTTTGAATATGATTCATAATCTTAAAGTTTGACCAAAAGAGCGCAATTAACTATACATTGAGGTTGATACAAGAAGTGTTAATGTTACTATATAAATGTGTATGTTATTGTATTCATTTAAATGTGTTGCAATGTATTACCAATACTCAACTGCACAACATTGGGGAACACACACTAATTAGTTATTAAATCAATTAAGATTTTGTTTTATTCATATAAAAGTCTCACCAAATATAAGTCAGCAAAGTGATCAAATGAAAATGTCACCTTTCATCTATGTACATTTCAGTGATGTAAATGATCAATCAAGAAATTCGCCTGGAAATTTTCCAAGGGTACAGAGAACTGGGAGTCCCCTGGCAGGGTCCAGGGACAGAGTCCTGGTGGGGGTTTACAGGGGCAAAGCCCCCGTAAGCTTTGAAATTATTGCAATTAAAAAAGTCAAAATAACCCTTTCCTGGCACATTTGCAACAAAATAGAAGTCTGAATGCAATAAAAATTACAAACTTAATTGCTACAAAAATAAATTTAACTTTTATAACATATGCAAAAAGGAGAAGTTTACTTTGCCAGATGTAATTAATGAATTAGGAAATGAATCCAGCAGCTAACCCCACCTGGTAAATAAAGGATAAGAGTATACATGGATGGAGTTGAGGTGATCAGAAATGGCCATATTTTGGTTAAAAATCACCTCATAAAAAAGGCTCAAATGAAAGGGAAAATGATGCCCTAAGCGATTGTGCCATATTCATATGGAAAACAGAATATTGTTGTCTTAAAACTCACGAAGACAGATTCCCAGCAATTTCCGAAAATCATTGATATGTGTACTAAAGTGGCTGTATGTAAGTCAAATATCAACTGTTTTTTTTAAATTTGGTTTCAAGTGAAAGGTAAGATAATTGTCTAAGCGATAGTGCCATGAATTTATTGGTAAACGGACGATTATTGTCTTTAAACTCACGTAAAGAACCGGAGAGAAATCTGGAACAATACGGAAGAGTGGCATCCATGAACCATTGTCAAATTGAAAGACCTCTTTCATTTTCAAACATGAAAGCTGTTTGGATTGAAGTTGATCGTTGCTAATTTGTTTCAATTGTTGCTTGTTTGTTTCAATCGTTTCTTGTTTGTTCAATCTTAGCTGATATTTTTCAATTGTTGTTGGTTTTGTTTAAAACTTTGCGATTACTACAATATAAAAATAACTTCACAGACCTTATCCCTCTCTGTATCCTTTAGTCTCTGGTCTACACGACGGATGCCTTCATCTAGGAGTTCTCGTAGTCTTATTGTGTCTCCTGAGCGAGATTTGAACTTCTTCCTATACAAAACAAAAATGAAAAGATGATGATACTTTTTTTAACTTCCTTTACCATTAAATAATAATTTCTTTTAAAACTTTGTTTTACAACTCTCGACTAATGTCCACCGACTCAGACGACTCCTTAATTTGTCTACAGACTCTCAGGCAAACTTGTCCAAAATCGTTTGACTTCACAAACTCAGACTCCTTATGCCTGTTGTGGTAACGAGTGTAGACTTCTTAGAAATTAGTTAAAGGTGAAGTTACTGTAACAAATACTTAGATTGATGAAGTCAGAATTGCTAGCAAAACAAGATCATCAAATCAACAACAAAAAACTGCAAACTGGGAGGTCTATTTATAAAGAAAAAAACGACTCTTTATTAATTCTTCCACTCCACCAAATCTGACTCTTCCAAAATTTGTCCACAGACTCTCACCCCATCTCGTCCTAAATCTTCTGACTACACTGACTCTCTATGCTTGTTCTGCTAATGAGTGTAAACTTCTTAGGAATAAGTTAAAGGGTGAAGTTACCTTCAGTGCTGTGCAATCCGCAAAACAAGCTCATCAAAAAAAGATAACAGAACAAACTGCAAACTGGGAGGTCTATTTATAAATAAAATAAATTAGGCACTTCCCAAATAATAATTAGGAAATGTCAAATTAATTCAAATGTAGTTCAAATGCAACATTATTCAGAGTTTATCTCAATTATAGCAAAATGAATTCCTTAAAAATAAATAACACTTACTTGTCTTCTCCGAGCACTAGTCCAAAGCCAGCATGGACAACTCGATGCTTCCCCTTTTCCAACCAACCAAGATTTCTGGCTGCTGACTGTATGGTTTCAAGATGTATATTCTGAGATGAGGCAAAAAGAAAGAATATAAGAACTTTGAACATTTTGCTAGTTCTTTAACACATGGAAGGTTATATCGGATATAAACACCTGACTTTCCACTCCTGAAGCGGACACCTAAATCACTTGGCTTTATAAGCAGTGAATATTACTCTGATGCATATGTGTGTGTTTCACAGTTGACATCAGTGTTAAGTACAGTCCCAAACTCTACTGCACTGGTTCTTTATTAAAGTAAAATGTATTGGAAAGTAGACATGAACATTTTTGTTCTAGGAAATAAGGTAAAATAAAGATATATTAAACATTAAGTACAGATCTTTTTTTTAACATTTTCAAAGGAAAAATCAGAAAATTGTGGAATGGCCTGGAATTATCATGATATCCTGAAGATCTATTTGCGTAACTCCAATATTACCGCTAATTGAAAGCATATTCTCATTTCGAATAGCTCCGAATCCCTCTTGAAACAATCCAAAGTACTACATGTCCATACCACTTTTTGGGTTCAGAAAATTAACTTCCAGAATCAAATTCATGTTTCAATGTCATTTGAAGGGAAAAATGAGCTTCGGGAAGTCTAAAGCCATCATTTTTTAAAGACACTGACCTGCTCATTGCCAACGACATAAATGATCCAATCAGCCTTTTCTTCCTCAATTCTCTGTTTGATGCAGGCCATATCTGAGGTGTCATAGGTGAAGCCTCCATCAGACTTTGTGATCATTAAGGGTATGTCATGACCGGGGGCAAACAACACAGTTCTGCCTACATCATCTACCTCAGTCACACCTGCAAATGTACACAAAATACATACACAATCAAACACTATTAAACCAAGCACAATAGTAAAAACATTTCTGTTTTAAATCTACATGTTTTGCAAATTTTTGTTCAAAGAATAAGTCAACCCCAAATTTAACTGAAAGACTTGTTAAATGCAATTGTTTTTGTCCTCAGTGGTTTTAAAGACTCCTGTTTTTATGACTATTTTTAAATAATCACCTGTAGTCAAACCCTATTTATCTGATAGACTTCTTAAAGGCAAAAGACTGCAGACACAGCAAATAATACATAAGAAAATGATAAACTTTACAGCTAAATGACCAAGGAAAAATAACCATGAGATACACTCATCAAAACAATAATAAATGAGTTAATTCCTTTTGATAAAACCCGTTTTTTTACCAACAATAGTTATAAAATAACTTTAAAATTTTGTATTCAGCGGAAAAAAGAGCCTAACTGACTACTCCATTAAAACCTGTAACTATTGTATATAGACCAAAATTACAAAAACTAAAGGCATGAAGACAAATTTCATGATTATCACTCAAATTTTACCTGTTTCTCTAAATTCCTTGACCAACTTCTCCATTCTGGTTTGATAAAATGATTCTCCTCTTTCCTGGACATTGATGTCAAGTTTTTTGTACAAAGCATTGTTCACTGAGAATAAGAAAAAGATTCAAATATATTGCAATGACACATCTGGGATGAGTTGCTTTGTTATATTTCAGTATTAATTATCTACGTACCTACTACATTAGTTGCACATAACTGGGAGTGATCCAAGCAAACAAAAAAGTATCTTAACATAAGAGTAGTATATTTTTAACATACAATCATCTGCCAACCCCTTGATTACAAATAAAGGACAGACCAATGACAAAGTAGGATTTTTTTTATTAAAAAAGGCTCACCTTAGCTTTAACTCAGTAAAAACGCTAAAACACAGAAAACTCATGAAAAATGAGTGGCTGCATTGAAAATTGTCGAAAGCTGGCAGAAAATGTCATGGTTGTTTTGCTATTGGGGAAATAATTCTAATTGGATGTAATCAATTGTGTTTTTAGTTAGGCATCGTTCAAAAATTACATAATCCAGGAAGGGGGGGAGGGGGATCAGCCG
The DNA here is from genome assembly GCA_032362205.1 of Clione limacina. Taxonomy (NCBI): domain Eukaryota; kingdom Metazoa; phylum Mollusca; class Gastropoda; order Pteropoda; family Clionidae; genus Clione; species Clione limacina. The sequence continues at coordinate 6,261 of JAUUEB010481020.1, read as the reverse complement.
AATTTACAGGGAAGGGGGGTTGTGAAGAAAAATTATGTAATTTTTTTGGAGTAGTAAATGACAGTTTTTCAGATGTGAAATGATAAAAAAAATTATGTAATCCAGGGGAGGGGGGTCAGCAAAAGATTACAAGGGGGAGGTCAAAAATGCCCTAAAAAAAGATAACATAATTTGTGAACGGTCCCTTATGGACAAAGTTATTTCCCTTTACAAGAGAAAATTTAAGAATCTTTATGTTTTAATTGCCAAATGAGCACCCCATCCTTGCAGCATATTTGAACATTTTAAGAAGGGTTTATGATTTCCAGGATGGATGCATAACATTTCCAGGAGAAGGGGGGAAAATAATTGACAGTAACCTTTGAGTGTTATAAAAGATAAAATCATATCAGTATAATAAAGCTGCAATACAAACCCTCCATAGAGATGTCGTAGATGATCTTCCAGGCTTTATAATGGAAATCATCAAATTTCTGTAACTTTACCACACACTCATAAGCTCTTTTTTTGAAAACTTCATCATTGTCAAATCGAACTTTTGACGCCTGAAAAACACAGTCAATGTTAAGTTGAATTGACAATATTGAGAATACTCAGCCTTGTCACATAAAACATGCCACATAAAAGATGATTTAAACGAGAACAAAACAAAGCAATCAATCAACACTTTGGAGTGAGGACAAAAAAAATAATGTTATCCCTGCCACCTGTAGTCACCCTCAATGTTTGATATATTATAACTACTAACTACTAAGATATCAACAGCTGAGGGTGAATTATGTAAATAATGTATTATTTTCAATTCTGTAGATTGGGTTATTCATTGTGAAAGTAAATATCTAATTTCTTTGTAACAATGGCTTTTTAATAAACTAGATGTCATTTCTGATAAACTGGCTTTTAATATTGCACGTAATAGTTGACAATTTGCAACAAATACATGTTGGAATTTTGAAACATCAACTAGATATGTTACCTGAGGTTAATAATAATAATTAACATTTTGATGCTTGCAGTTAATGTGTACTTTTGTAATATATTTTGGGGTCAGGCATGTAGATTAACTACTCCGCCCCCATTAAATAGTGTAAAATTGAAAGAATCTACCTTTGTTCTCATTTATATCTTAGAATGATTAACAACATTAGTTAATGTTTTGATATTTGTATGAACTTGATTGTGGACTGATTTGAGCTAAAAACAACATCCAGCTTCTTATTTGCTCCTTTCTGCGCCTAATTCAGCTACATGATTGCATTAAACAATTCAAACTTTCTAAATATTTTCATACACATCAATTTAAGCTTAGGCCAAGAAAAAAAAAGAGTCTGTTTCCACCAACATGGCTCAACAAAATAGGGTAGGTAGGTAGGGATTGAATTTTTTTTTTTAATTTTTTTTACTCGCGATGAGCAAGTCTTAAAAACATCAACAAAATCCAACTGAATGCCAAAAATGTGATGATTGCTGGATTCAAGGAGACCAGACAGACTGTACTATAAATGTTCAAAAAAATGCTAGGTTTGGTCTGGTTAGTGGAAACAAGACCTTTTTTGGTCTAATCTGTAATTTAAAGCAAATGCATGTCTTGATTTGCCCCCTCTTTGTTAAAGTAAAATATTATTCTTAATACAAATGGGGCCATTAATAATCCAAGTCTTAATCCTTTGTGATGGGACTAGTTTGTCTGAAGATCAATTTTCACCAAATCATATAAAACTAGTAGTGTTGCAAATTTCTTTTTCTGTTGAGACTAGATTAGCTTTGATTTAAATGATCAGCATTTTCTGTGTGTTGTAGTGGTTTACTTAAGTTGAAGGCATTATATATTGAAAATTCTTTTGAACATTGGATTGATTGCTAAAAACAGCATTAATTATTGGAATGTTTTCCTCCCCATTAAAGCTAAGAAATACAAAGAACTGCATGGTGGAGGTGGTGATGAGAAAAAGAAAGAGAAGAAACCTGCAAAGAAAGAGGAACCAAAGGAGAAAGCAAAACCTGCACCAAAAGTGAGTTACTTAATTTAGTATGGCTCTACTTTTGCCTCCTATTGAATAATTTATGCTTTTTTAGTTTTACAGCTGGCAGGTTTCACTCAAAATTGCATTCCAATCTTTTCCAATTAATATTAACTTGTATGGAATATGACAATATTCTTACTCAAACTGAAACTTATTGTCAGGTACTCAATTCATCACCTTGGTTATCCCTCCCTATACTGCATGGGTATGGAGCTCTTATTTTTGTCTCAAACCTTTTTCCACAGTCACAAACTTGCTTGTCATTAAACTAATTTAATTTTCTACAATAATGTTCTTTTTTGTTAGATTAGTAACAACTCAGTTCCAAAGGCATGTCAGCCTTGAGTCTTGTGGCTGATATGTAAAACAAGGAGGAAAAGCGAATAGGTTCGAAAAAGATTATTGACAGTTTCCTTGGAAGGTTGTTAATGTGATGATCTAAGATTGAATTTCATGTATTTAGGAATGTTAGATTTAAGATGCTTTATTATAGATAAAGACTAGGTGAGTATGGTGCTGAAGATCATTTAGGGAGAATGGAAATTATTAGTCATACTAATATCACAAGGAGAATCTTAAATCAAAGAAGCATTGGCTTGATGTGGATGTGACTTTTTAATCACTACGGTTTGTATTAAGGATTTCATATTAAGCTAGGTCAGTTCGATGGGAAGTCTAGATATACTTGTGCTGTACCTTACATTTTTAAAGACTTGTGACCTACGGAAATTTATCCCAAGGCAAACTCTTATCTTTGTAAATTATTTTTCTTTAATCATAGTCTTGTGTGATAACTAAGACCTCTGGACAAAGGCATGTTAGTCTTATGGCTGATATGTAAAAAAAGGAGGAAAATAAAATATGATCAATCATTTTACAAACAGCTTTCTAGAGGTTGTTGATGTGATGATCTAACATTGATAAACACTCTAGATTTAATTCATGTCCTTGGAGAATAAGCATGCAAACTTATTAAAATTTTTAAAATCTTGCTAGTTATCAGTGTTTCCTGTTTTTCGTGGAATTCCCTCCGCGGAGACAAGATATTTTTATTTTATTTTTTGAATATCCGTGGAGCTCCGCGAATCCTCCCTCCCTCAAGACTTCTCCCTCCTTCAAGATTGAGTAATCTGTGAAAATGTCAAAAGTTGTTAATTTACCAAATACCAAGTATAGATGTTGTGGCCTTTTGGGGGTTTGTAACATACAGTCGACACCCGTTACAGTGCCAATTTCCGTGCACAGGAAAAACTGGCACTGTAGTGAAATTTGCGTTGTAGAGGGGTTTTTTTAAACAAAGAAATATAAGGAAAAATAAAATTGTGCGTTGCGAAAAGTGGCACTGTAGCTGTTTTCGCGTTGTAGAGGGTGGCACTGTAGCGGGGGTCGACTGTACTTGCCTTAGGGAATAATTGCTATATGGGTCAGTTATTCCTTGTTTTCAACTTAGTCTCCCTATTCAGGGTTGCCAGACTACATTTTCGCAACATTTCGGGTGTGGTTGCGCACATCTGTGCATTTTGCCTGTTTTGGCACAACTGTTCCACGAAGTTTTCGCTCTTTACAAAATGGTCTTTGGAAAAGGCAGTAACTACCGTTGATATACTGACAGAATTCCAGAAAAGGTTGATTCAAATACAGATTAAAGAGTTTCAGGAACGATGTCTTTTGGTTAACCGAAGACTAAAATTCTTCAGAAAGATGAAGATGGCGTAAAAATTAAAGAAGTTGATATAGGTTGCAAAGCTTCCTGGAATTTTGAGTGGTTAAGAATGAGTTATTCTGTGACTTTGGAAAGCACATGGCCTTTTGAAGAAGTGTTTTTTTGCTGATTGCTTTAGAAAAGTTGATATTAGGGGCAAAGCTTTGTACATTTACTGTCAAGAACTGATCAACTATGGTGAAAAAGGCAGGGGACATCTAGTCAAGCACATTCAGACTGACATATTTAAAAGGATTATGAGTTTAAGTGCACAAAAAAGTTTTTTCCCCTTGACCCTGCACCGCCGAAACATACAGGAGCACTTTTGCAGAAATGAACATATATATCATTGATATAATTGATTATTAGAATATTTATCATTCAGAGGGGGATGAAAATAAATATTTATCTTGTCTTTTTGCCCTCAGCCTGTAGAGGATGAAGTTCCACCACCCAAAAAAGAGGCAAAGGATCCCTTTGAAAAGTTACCTAAAGGGTAAGCCAATTATTTATAAGCTTGTCACAAAAGTAACCATGGAGCATGTACAAAAAGCATTACACAAAGAATATGAATGGCAAAGCATACAAAGTAATAACTTCAATTACTTAAGATATATGCAGAAGTGTCCGAAAGACTCTTTGAAATAGCTAGTTAAGCATGTAATGGTCTACAGTTGTTAAGCTTGGAAAACTAACTATTGGGATATTAAGACAGTACGTTAACTTAATACTTAGTAATGCATCTTATTGAGTGGGGGTGGGGGGTAATTGATACATGGGTCAGTTATTCCTTGTTTTCAACTTAGTCTTTATTTAATGAGTACTAAAGCATTTTTGAAAATTGAAAAAAGCTACACACCACCACTCTAGTTGATTTTTCCTTTTTCAGTACCAGGTACTAAAATACCTTTTAAGAAAAAAAAATTAAAACCACCACCACCTGTTGATTTTTAGTTTCATACTAAAAATTGTTTATGGCTAAGAACTACACTACTAGTATTTGTGTTGCTAGAGTCCAAAAGGGTCTTCTAAGTGATGGCTAGGTTTGTTTCCATAACTCTACTGACAGGTTTTTGGATTTTGAAGTGTTTTAGATTTTGTTGTTAAGAGGTCATATTTTGAACTGCTCATCACATTATTGGCATTCAATTGGATTTTTTTGTTTACTTATTCATGCAAGTTAAAAAAAAATCAAATCCCTACCTACCCTATTTGCGGGGCCATGTTAATGGAAACAGACCCATTTTTGTGTGCCTTAAACCCCATTTTAAAGACTTGTCACCTATTGCCCTTGGAAGTATTCCATAGGCTACCCTCTGAAATAACTGCGGTCGAGACTGTCATACAGTATAGTTTAAATAATTTGTTCAAACGCTTAACATATTTTATTTTTCACCGTCATTCATCTCTCCTCAGAACCATGAACTTAGATGAATTCAAACGAACCTATTCCAACCTAGATATTCCAAAAGTGGCTATCCCTTACTTTTGGGAGAATTTGGACAAGGAAGTCTATTCCATCTGGATGGCTGAATACGTTGAGGTTTTGCCAAGCATGGGATTCATGGTCTGCAATCTAGTTTCAGGTAAGTTTCACCATGATTATAAAATTTACGGCGGTGTTAGAAAGTCATACTGAAAAGCAGTGAATTGGAGCTGAAATTAATTTTTACCTGCGGCTCCAGAATGTTAAAACAAGATACCAAAAGTTAAGATTTGTTCCTGGCAATACCAAAAATGTACAACTCTTTGGTCTAAATTGCCATAGCATAGCTATATAGTGGTCAGTGCAGTTGCTTACCATGCCTGAGGACTCTGGAATTTTTCTGCCAGCCTCCTGTCCACCCAGCAGTATAATTGTCAGACAATGAATGTCTTTGTAAGATTACCAAAGTGAATTGCTTAACCGGCTGATCCATGATGTATTCTGAATGTGTCATTCTCAGCTGTAAAGTAATTTTTACCTTCAACGATGCCACTGACTTTTTTTAGTTATTGTGTTCACACAGTCGCAAAATACCCCCCGCCCTCCATGAGTATGTGTCAAGGTACACACCACTTTCTTTTACTGAAATAGAATGATTTCGTCATTTTATTGAGTTTTCTAAAAAATGAGAGCTTCAGCTTCATGATATTTTGAGATGTCTGCTTTGGCTTCGTGAAATGTCAGTCTGGCTATTTAGGTTTTTATTTGTCTATCTTTGGCATCAGATGTATTCATACTACCTAGGTATTAAAAATCATCCATTGCTTATATGCTCTCACCGTTTCGTGTTTTTTTTCCCAGACCAAAAGGTGGCTTTTCTGGATTTATTGATACAAGCATGCATTCAGTCTTTTATATTTTTAATTCTAAACCCTTTGAGGGCTACTTTCTCTTCCTACCACTGTCAACGTCTTCTGGAGGTCTTCCTGAGAAAATGCCATGAGTGCTGCATCAACATATCATACCTGCCTTATCTTATGGTAATTGATTAGGGCAAATTTTTCTTTGTTGATACCTCCTGTGAAAAATCGGTTAGTGGGCATTATTGA
>JAUUEB010481009.1:0-11116 GCA_032362205.1 Clione limacina | reverse complement strand
AATAGCAGGCTGTAATTGTTTCCTTTCACTTGTTAATACTGCTTTGATTGTCCATTGTATAAGTTCACTTGAATTCACATATACATACATTCTTAGATACCAACGCTGCTTTTGCATTTTTTGGGTTCGCGAAATTTGGGACAACCTCGGATAGATTTGGGCAACCAACTATAAAAAATGTGTGCCCACGGACAACCACATGAAAAAATTAAATCCCAGCCTGCAGTTTACTGTAAGGATAACCTGAGCGCAAAAGGTAATAAAGTAGACAATCAAATTATAAAAATAAAAACTTATTGTTAAGATTTCTGGAGAGACTGAAACTTGCCGATTCAAACTTTTGTGTCTTAAGCACTTTTGGTTCTCGCTCTCGCTACAGTAAATTTCATGGTAAAAGGCAGAACTCAGAATTTAATGCCTCTTATTTATCAGGAGATAAAAAATGATTGAAGTCTGTGATAAATTGGTTTCTGTTTAAAAAAAAGTCTTGCATATATCTTAGCACAAGTTGATAAAATGTGCACATACTAATACTATACTACACTATACTACACTGCAAAACATGTCCGCCTGGTGACCAAAGGATTTACACTAGCTTGTGTCACTGTCAAAATGACCCCCCCCCCTCAGTCCACACACTGATTAATGTTTTTAATGAAGATTAATGGTCATAGAGTCTTTGTAATTCAAAGGTAAATGAGCATCTCACATTCATCATCATTATTTGTGAATTGAATGTTATTAAACAGTCTAATCTTGACTATGGCCTATGGTGTGTCAACTTTAAAGAAAGGGACATTTCGTTTCTGTTGGTTCTCATATCTGTCGCTTAAGTCGAGTAGTTTGACAATAGTCTTTGTGAGTGTTAGTAAACCACAGTAGATTATCTATTATCTTTTACCTCACATATCACATGATTCTAATCTAGGAGCATAAAGTGTTTGAGCCTGGATTCTTAGACTTATTGCCATGTACATTTTTACTCACACCAAAGTACAACAGATAGAACAAAACTGATAGAAGGCATAAATGCTGATAAACCAGGAGGAAGTATATCTGAGCTCCTGTAAACAACCTGGCAAATCACTTCTCTCTCCGAATGGGAATACAGAACTTATACCAAATTAACACAGTTTAAGGTAACAACAATCATTGTGGCTCACACCGCTATTGAAAAAAGGGAGATAAAAAATTGTCGTCCTTAGAGTACGAACATTCTAGACAGGGTCATATCAAGGCAAGTCAACTGATCAAGATGGAGCACCCTGCTACAGGCAAGACTGACATGTGTGGTTTGGTTGTGACCCTATCTAGCATGTTTTAACTATTACACCAAAAATGTACATACATGACATATTTTTTTACATAGGCTATTTCAGTGAAATATGTTGATAAAATTGATTTGTTTTTAACAAAACAAATCGTGAATGTTAACTGAGTTAATTGATTGAGTATTCATTTCATTATGGGTTAAAACAAATTTTCTCAATATACAGTATGTCCACAAAAGGATACCAATAGATCATTTATGTATTTCTTCTCTACTGATCACAGATACTTTTGAAAACTTTCCATCACTCAATTTCTTCTATTACTATATGCATTCATTTTATTTACATACTGATAATTTTAAGACGCTCAACTTAATTAAAATCAATCTAAAAATTTGGGAAGTTTACATGGGAAATCTGAAAAGTGTCAATAACTCATAAGATTTGGGTATAAAGAACCAGAATATTTAAAATAAATATGTAAATACAGATAAAATTACAAGAAACAGTGAGGGGGGGGGGTGCAATGGTCTAGTGGTTAAGGCACCAGACTGGAGATCCTGTGGTATGAAAACTCAGTGGTTGGATCCCCGTAACGGGAAACATTTTCATGCTTGAAGATTAGTGGAAAGCTGCCATTGAAGGTGCTTTCTGCTAATGCAAAATACAATTCCTTAATACCGCTTGCATGATTCCTCAAATCCTACATGCAAGGTAAGATCTAGCACCTAGTCCCTTGCTGGTGGGAAATCGAAGGAAGAGAAGCTGACAAAGGCAACATCTGTGCAAAAGTTAAAAATCAAACCATCCTGCCTACTAATTACTGTCACTCTAGCAGTCCAAATATAAGAGAAGACCCTTTGAAGATGGATAGTGGCCTTTTGGGCAAAGAGAGGCACTCAAGTTATAAACAAAGGTGTGTAAAAGTAAAAATCAGTCATCAACAACAAAATTAACTCTGTTCACAAATGAACATCACAAACAAAGGAAACATATCACTATCAAATGAAGCTTAAACTTTAAAACAAAACAAAGTAGAAATACATTATGATCATAAGATGACAACCTGGCACAACTGGTAAGGGAAATAATCAATAAAATATTGAAATATATCATCATGGCAGTACATATTTCAAACTTGCCAGAATAATAGGCTGTATCTGGCAAAGAAAATACATTTGCATCAATATTTCATGTCAATAATGCCCTGTTACAGTGGAAACCATCATATGAAAATAACGTCATCAATAGAAACTCTTTAATTACATTCTTCAACATTATGAAATCAAGCAGATATCAAAATAGCTTGGGTTATTTAAAAAGTAAGATGTTATTCATACAAAGAAATACTCACTCGTGTTTAAATACTGAACACTTTTGTATATTCATAAAAATGTAATTAAAATCTCAAATCTAATTTGAGAGTGTGTTCAGTATTTTTACTTCAAATGAAGTCGAGAACTAGGTAATCACCCGGTATTGGCAAAATAATTCTATTCATTAAAATGTCTAAAAATACATCACCTTTGTGCAGAAAAATAACATAAATATGGCCTCATTCTTTACAAATTATTTTTCAGTTTTGCTGATTCTTTATAATCGTTTCTTTGAATTACTAGTAATAAAACAAAAGTCATGTTAAAAACACATTAAAAGAAATATTTTGTTGAGCATTGAAGTACAAAGAGACATAAACCCATAAATATAACAAAGCAGTAACGATTCAACAATTGTTTATAAGTGGCACTTTCTGTGAATGGGCGATTCATTCAAGCAAGCTCTGAAGAAATGTAAGAAGATCTGTGGCAAAAAATCAATAATAAAGCCTGATAGAAAAAAGATAAGGAAAAGAGAATCTGGTAACTATGGTTGATGATGAATTGATGGTTCCCTGAGCGCAAGTCTTGATTTCATGACCAGCCTTTTAAGGAACGCTACTCTATTTCACTGCGCCATGGAGCTACTTTAGAGAAGCTTAACCTCACTGGATTTTCTACAACTTCTTTGAAATTAAATCAGTGTCAACCAGGATTCAAACCAGGAATATTTGGTTAACATGCATTCATTTCACAATAGGAGCCGTTGGAATTTGAGGTTGAAAATATGTCTATAAAATAAAATAGCTTAAAATGCTACACTGCATTGTTTTTGGCTCAGCGCAGTGGCTAAAAGGCTGGGCATCTATTTAAGACTTACCCCCAGGGTAGTGGCTAAAAACCTTCTCATCTGGTGATTTCATGGAGCAATTTTTCTAAACTGCTGGACAGCTCAAAAGTCATCTAAACTTGTTTACCAAATTCATTTTTGCATTTTTTTGCACAATAAAATTATGAAACAAATACTTATCAGAAGTATATTTTAAAGTAAAATAGGAACCACACAACACAAATTTTTCGGCAATCAAGTAGATTTGATTTTACAATAAAATTATGAAACAAATACTTATCAGAAGTATTTTTTAAAGTAAAATAGGAACTACACAACACAAATTTTTCGGCAATCAAGTAGATTTGATTTTTTGAGATGTCAAACTATAAAAATAAGAAATAAGCCTCTCCTAAGAGGGAGAAGGGTGACCAAGTAACCTGGGGACTACAACACAAGATAAATATATCATTGTAATGGTGATGTTTACAGTGACATGTACTTTCCTGGAGAATAAAATGATCTATGCAAAACTGAACATCTTTTATATGTATGTGACATATGATGATGACAAATATTCCATACAGGTCATATCAATTGCTGCTGCCTTGGTGTCACATTTAAAAGTAAGGCCTTGGTGTCTCATTAATGCCCAGGCATGCTGCATTGGTGTCACATTTAAAAGTCAGGTGTCTAAATTAATGCCCAATCTGCCTTGGTATAAGACTTAAAAGTCAGGAATGCTGCCTTGGTGTCACAAAGTCAGGCATATGATGAGCTTTGACACGCAAGTTAGTCAGTAATAGACACAAACAAATAATTAGCCTAAGAGTAGCAGCGTCATATGATGGTTGTTTTCACTTTTGTCACATTTTATTTATCATTTTCATGCTGTAGAACATTTATTGATGTGTGATTTCATGTAATCAAATCTGAATTAATTAAAGACTTTTATATATAACTACTGTAAATCCTTGCAGGATCCCAGAGTGTGCGAATAACAACTTGTGCTGAAGTGCCATTTCTGGGTAAAAAGTCTAACCCATGTTACATGGAAAACAGACTATAAATTGATAAAGATGATGAAAACATCCAATACTGCACCTTTTGACAAAACATTTTAACATCAGCATTAAAGGGGAACAAACTTCATGTTCTAGTTAATCAGAAAGTAAACGTACATACATTTCATATGCCTTTGTGACCCAACCCTATCTATATATATAGAATAGATACAGTCTGAATCACAAAATACAACACACAAGACCAGCCACAGGCCACAGACAACAGACACCAAATACAGTGCATGTTTTGACACTAAGTATATTTTAAGAGTCAATTATTGAATTTACTTCTGTGGTTTTAGTCAAATGGATCACATGAAGAAGAAATTGTTGCTTTTTTGGGATTTGAAAATGTATAATTATGGTGAATTGATGACTGAGATGGACTATGTACTAAATTGTTATTGTATGTTAACAGGGAATATTAATGGAAATTAACAATAATGCATTACAGTTTAGGTGGTCTGAATATTTATGTCAGGGTCAACAAATAAATTAGGATTTCTATTGATAGTTGGTACAACTAAGAAATAAAAAAGGACTAGATTATCTGATTTTTTTTCTACATGATAATGGAGTTTTTAAATTTGTATTCTTTGTACATTCTTAAAGAGGTAACAAAAGAAAAAGGGGGAGATTCTATAGAAATTATTCTTTTCAACAACAACAAAATGATAAAAGGTAACAGATCACGACGCCATCAAGTTACAATGAATTCACAAACACACTGTTTGAGTTTGATCATATTTCAACATTCCAACGTTAGCATAAACAATAGACAAAAATTGCACAATTCATAAAATCACATGCATTTGGATAATCTAAATTTAATCAGATGTAAGAAGGAATGATTCAATTTTCATCAAAAGAAGACTTGCTTTTAGCGAACAAAAATATGAGTAAAGCTTTGAGAAGGTATGATAAAAGAAAAGTACAGCCAAACCTGATTAAAAGCATATTTCTTGGAAGCACATTTTTCTGCTTAGAAAAATCTGCTTTAAATCAGAGAAAAAACGAGAGACAGACTTTTGTGCAATATAAGCAAATAATTATCAAGGGATATAACTACAGTTATTTTTGTTCAGAAGCAAGTTCTTGTTAGCCTCCCCTGCTGCTGTACCTGGTTTCCTTCTGACAAAATTCCTAAAACTGATTCTTGACCTAAGTGAAATTAAAATCTTAAACATGGAAAGAGTGGCATATAATTCTACTAATAAAAAATGTATATCCACAAACTTATTACAAAGAAAGGCACCATCCTTAATTGAAGTCCAAAATCTTTTCTTTTTTAGCATACAGCACAGCGCTGCATAATTAAGCTTTGACAAAGGAATGCAAACAATTCCTGTATGATCAAAGGGGGAGGAGGTGTCAAGAGGATCGGGAAATCACACAGATGGTAACTAAGAGATACTCAGGATAGCTTAAAGAATAGCAGAGCTGTTTATTGTCAAAGCGTGAGGATGCATTGATGATCAAAAGTATCATATTGCATGTATATATGCTAAATTAACAAAATTATGAACTTGGCATTAAATTAGAAAGATGCGCAACTTTATGATAAGCTTGTATACTGACAGCGACATAATAAGACGATTGACTCAGAAATACTGAACACATGGCTATAGATAGATATATATATATACACTGCAAAACACGGACCCCATCAAACAAAACATATGAACATGATTTAATCATGACCAGTGGCGGAGTGAGCACCTGTCTTTGTCATCCGTTGGTTATCACACATTGAGAAATTTACACGACTGACTGAACTGTACAATAAAATAAAAATATTTGGCATAAAGCACACGCAGGATGAGTATGACGGTAGTGGCAAAACAACATGCACACATCAAAGTTGTCTTGATATTGCTCTGAGGCTGTCGAGGCGACCTCACTTTGTTCATTGAACACAAGATAATAACACAATTGATACAGTAAAACTGCTCAAACTTGAAACAACGCATTGTACAGGAAAAAACGTTTTTCCTTTAAAGATAGGCTTTCAAATACAACTTTCTTTCTTCTTCTGGTTCATTTGAAAAGCTGAGTGCTTTGTAATAACAATTTTTACTGAAACCTTCAAAGAAAACGTTCTAGTCTTTGCTAATTTTTAGCCATTTTGTTGATACAACGCCTTTTAAGGAATCAACATGTGACATCTGCAGAGGATGTTGCTTCCTGACTATCAAGGGTGACAATACTTTCATGAACATCCTTATCCGGAGCCACTATGGCCTGTTTCTCTTTAGAGATATTTGCTGGCATTTCCTCTGAGCTGCTAATCAATGCTGTCATCTCTTGTTGGTCATGCTGCTCATCTAATTTCTCTGCCCTTGAAGATTTACCTGAGGGTTTGGACGTAGGACATGACAGGCACACAGACAACGGTTGTGGGTCTTCACAGCCACCTACTGCTCCCAGTGCACGTGATGTGCTGGGTTCCTCCGGGTCTGACACTCCAGGGGTAGCACTGTTGCCATCAGAATCAGCATGGTAGTGTACACAGGTGTTGGGCACTAGAAGCACCTTTACTTGCTCTGAGTGAACTGCATCCACACTGGAAGATATCTCCAGGTCATTGGTTGTCTCAATAGTAGCTGGGACCTCAGCATCAGCAGGAACTGAATCTTGACTACCCCCAATCTGTGTAAAGACAAACATTCAAATTGAGGAAATTATGCAATACTTCATTAAAATAAGATATGTACAGAGTACATTTTTAGTTCAGTCTGATATTTTTAAATTTCTTAAAAAGAATGTGTCCTAAATCTGTGACAGAAGTTCATTTAATTTTGGTTTGGTGAATACTAACCATCCCAGTACTTCATGTTCTAAAAACATTTATTTATAGCTTTAAAGTATGAGCAAAAAAGGGAACTGGGAAGTATTTTCAAATATGCAATGAGAAGGGTTGAATCTGTTCTGTACCAAACTAAATCTCAGCAGGAATAAAGGTTACTTGATTGATTGTAAGAGTTTAGTGCCTATTACAAAACATGAAGGTTATATGACAGGCGGATCCCACATTAATGTTCCGACCAAGGACTCTAGTTCAGTGGAGAGCAAAAGGAAACACAAGTTACTGACCAGCTTCGATGTGGCCTTCTTGCATGTGAGGCAAGTGTGTTACCCCCAAGGCCACCACATCTCTTAAAGGTTACTTGTACCTTTGTCAAGCTGAGTGATTTAGTGTCACAATTTACTAATGGAAAGCTTTCAGACCAACAGGTATCCGCACCACCAATGATTATAAACAAACATTTCAGTATGTACACACTATTTTAAGTGCATTGCATCACATAACAAGCTATTTGGGCTTTATTGTCAAGTTAGTGGGTATTATATGAAAAAAGGGGTTATAAGGAACAACTATCAACAATCTATAGAGGGTACACTTAACCAAAATACAAATTTAGAACACATTCTCATGTTATAGTCTGTTCCACATAAAAATCAGGGGTTTTGATAATATTTCTGTTGTTTCTTAGCAGATTTTAATAGAATTTGGAGAGCCATGATGAAGTTAATTAGTCTTTACTACCCACCAAAAACTGTATCGATCGGTTGATTATAAAAGGCACTTTCTTCTTTGTGTTTGTAATTAATTGTTGTCGTACATTAAGATGTTTTACAGAATGTTTGAGCAACAATAATAAATCGGTTCACACGCCAAAGTTAGAAAAAAGTAAAGTAAAAAGGTTTTGTTTACACAATACAAAATGTATAGGTCACCCAGTTCATCTACATAATATAATTCAAAATCCATTATCTATTTGTGTGTGTGTGTGTGTGTGTGTGTGTGTGTGTGTGTGTGTGTATGCAATGGGATTACTGATTACAGCCACAGTTTTGACCCAATCGATCTGAAACTTTCACAAAATGTTGGTAGCAATCACCAGATGTGTGGGCTTTTGAGTTTTTGGTGCATATTTTACAGAGAAAATATAGAACAAAGATGGCATGAAACTAAATATGGAAACATTTCGTCCTCTTCCTGGTGCACATAATAGACGCGACTAAGCGTAATGAACACAAATTTCTATTTCCGTATTAAGAGGAATGTAAACAAACGCTGAAACAAAAAGTGAATTATAATACGGGGTGTTTCAAATTATGATTTTAAAAAGATGGTGGTGGCATATATGCGCATAGTGGAGAGAGAGAGAGAGAGGGGTCTACAGGGTGATTAAAAAGTCAGCCAAATTCATGTTTATTTCTTTTTGTATCCTTCCCGGGCAAGACCGAGTACTAAGCCACAAAACATTTTGTTGACTACTATTAGCGACATAAAGGCAACAATTGATTTAAGATTGTGTAAAGCTGGGCAACACCGGGTAAACTGCTAGTCTTCAATAAAATTAAAAAAGTAATAATTCTATAAGAACCAAATAAAATAACTATAAAAGTAAACAAAAAAATCAATTTCCTTTACTGCAAAAACAACATCTAAATAATTGTGAACACATTGTGAATATATGAAAAATGTTCAAGTTGACAATCAAGGTTTTAATTTGACAAGTGGTATTTCCTTAGTGCTGAGACATCTGTCACAAACCCACTCTGCATAGACTTCTGCTTTGAGCATGGTGAAGGCATCTTGTGACAGACCTGTGCACATCCTGTGGTACCAAAAGTTGCAGCCACTCTCACACAGAACAGCTTGGTCATTCTCATGAACTTCTTTGTGACACACACCACATGGGTATATGGGTGGTGCGCTGGGGTTGGACGGGTTAAACACCATCGGTTGATTGTGTGGGTAGATCTTGCCATGGGGTGAGGGTCCTGATCCCGGTGGAAGGTTTCCAGGCTGGGACTGTAAGTGAGATGGGGGAAGTTGCTGTTGAGATTTGTTTTGAGAGTTGTTGCCGGAAGATAAGACATCATCAAATGGGTTCTGGGCATGAATGTTTGATGGAATTGATACTGGTGGGGGAGATGGTCCAGGTAGAAGTTCAGCAAGAGTATTTTTTTGCTGAAAATAGAAAAACATATCATCCTTTAATTCAAGCAGCTTGTCTGTTACTACTCATTGAATGAGTGTAGACATTTAGTAGAGTCACTATGCTACCTACAGTCACTGTTTCATTATATGAAAAGACTCTAAGTGACTACTTGTTCATAAACAAGCTTGATTTATTTCAACGCTGACATTCCTATAAAGTAATCATGATAAGTCTAATGTCGCAAATTCTCAACGAGCAAATATGCACAGCTGTCTTGATGTTTTTTATAACAAATTCTGACCTTTGAACTGTCAATAAGTGACATAAGAATTAATAGAAACTAGAAAATTGTCAGAAAAGCAAAAGTGCAAAATGATGTTTGAGACCGTTCACATGTTATCGATGTTTTGCTGATTTTTGACCCCCCTCTGTCATCATCCATCATCAATGGCACAATTAGCGCCACAAAGCCCCCAAATGATGACATAATCATAAAGCTGCAAAATTATACTGAAATTAAATGTCTGTATCCAATAAGAACACCTTCATTATCTAATTGATTATTGAACACAAAATAGGTGACAGCTAAACGTTGGTTTAAACTTCTTGGTTTCTTTAAAGAAATTATTGTTTGGCTGAATCATGAAATAGTCTGCCCAGGTGTTCATTTTCCTCTTTTCAACATTAAAAAGTGGTGATGTCATCTTTGTGACTGACCCCCCCTCTCCCCCGTCATAGGGTGACCCCCAACTGATGACATAATATGTGAACATTCCCTTACCACAACTTGTCATTTTAAGACATCCAACAGAAACATCAGTTCTATTTCATTAGTATTACACTTATGTCATAATTAAAAAATATGTTGGAAGGTAGCAAAGTGACTCTACATTTCAATTTAGAGATAATTCTATACAGCACAAATATAACTACAGCCAAACTCGCTTATAACACATTTTTGGGAAGCACAATTTTGTTGCATGTAAAAACAATTCTGTTTAAACAAAACCATTGTTTTTCAGTTAAATTACATATAAAAGAAGCAACCAGCTGATGTATGATGTATGTAATGTCTGGATCCATACATTACTTTATTCATTAAGGTAGGCAATAGTTGAAGTCACACTCATGCTGTTAAAAATACATGTGAAACACATTTGGGCTAGTCTCCAAATAAAATTTCTGCTCTTTTTTTGCGATAATAAATCTTTCAATGCCCCAATTTACTGCATGATAACCCACATAAGTAGCCAAAATATCTCACTACAGTAGACTCCGGTTTTTAACAAAATAGATTTCCGAAATCACTAAAAACAGCAATTTTTCAAGGTTCTGTCATGCAGACATCATCATCATCATCATTTATAGTCCTTTCCATATATGCATGCGCATATTGTGTCTTCCAAGTAGCTGAAGGAGGGCACAACTTCTAGTTTGCACTCACCGACCTCCACTTCTGTTACAGGCCTCCCAGCTTTTGGTCTAGTTAGGTGTAGACATCTGGCACAGTTGAACTCAGGGTCATTGACAAGATGACCTTTGATGCAGCTGCACTTTTTGTGGACCCAATGAGAGCAGCCCCTACAAAATATGGAGTTGCTGCCCGAACCAGAGCGACAAACGGCGCATGGAAACTTGCCAGAGTCTTTCAGAACATTAAGGTTGGCACCAGACACAAGAACTT
>JAUUEB010480998.1:0-11117 GCA_032362205.1 Clione limacina | reverse complement strand
ATTTAATACTTATCAAAAAGTTCTCCAAAAATATATTAGGGGGATATGAATTTAAAAAGGGAAAATAAATCAACAAATCGATAGGTATGGTTAAGATGTACACCATCTGTGCCATGTAATTTCATTTCAAAACATGATACTGTAATAATCTTGTTCTGAGTCCCCTTTATTTGTATCGTGTAACTTGTTTTTGAACGAATTTACCGTGGATGTACTTCATGACCCCAATGAAAACCGTAAGCATATATTTATCGAACAACCCGAGATTCCTCCAGGGTTCAATAAACGCTGAATAATTCGAAATTGAGATCATGACTTTAGCATTTTTATACGATAAGTTAATAATTCACGTTTAGGACTACTTAATGATCCATACAACACTTCCGGGATTGTGTATCTACGCCTTAAGTATTGCATTTTAAAATTGTGTGGGGACTTTAAGCTTGTGCGTCTACTAAATTCTCCAATCCCAAGATTAAAAAAAAACTCTCATCAATTGCACGGCCTTCAGGGAATCACATATTTTTTTAAAGATATATCTCAATTTCTGTTAGAGCTCTTTTGAGCATATAAAAGATTCACGAAATAAACGTTTACCGAAAACGATTTCTTTGTTGTCATTTCTCGTACATTGGATTGTTAGTTATGATAGAAAATGAAAATAACACGCAACAAAGACTCGAGCTTACATATTCAACTATATAGAGATATAAAGTTTCCGGAATAAATTGAATCTTTGTCCCGACTGTGATCACCGCAATGAGACTATGTCTAGTTCCAGACATGAAGATGAATATTTGTGTCTTCTACTATATCGTCTTTGGGTGTTTTATATAGATGGTTTGTTGGTAGATCAATTTGGAAAGCAGTTAGATATCATTATTTAAGCAAATCATCTATTGTATACATATATGTGCCTAGGATAACGCTATGATACATTTCATAATATTATATGTAGTGCTTTTCTCTTACAAAGTAATTAGTCATATTTCACATCTACATGGTCTCCATATCAAAATTCTTCCAGTTTTAATCCTAAGGAACATCATCTCTAGATTGTCACTGGATGAATGTATCAAAATCCCCCCAGGTTTAATCATGGAGAACATCATGATATTTGCATACTTCAAAATCACCGCAATGATTAGTTTAGGAATATCACAACTTTTCGTGAAATATGACTTTAATCATGATCAAAGTGTCATCTTGTGGATTTCAGACGCGAAAATGAATTGAAGCTTCAAAAAAACGAGGTCAATGACAAACTTCCCACTTTAATTCGAATAGTGCCGCCATGTAAATGTACATTCAGCACATTTTATGAAGGATTTAAGTTATCTTTATAATGATTCATCATAAAAAGGGTCACTAAGGACATGTTTAACAACATGTTTTTTAATCTTTAACAACATGTGCATACATTTGCGTTATAACTCTTTTTTATTTATTTAAATGTAGCTTTTATGGTACTAAAGTTTATTCAGTCGGAAATCATTGCCATTTAACCCGTGCTAACACCGTGCTTTTTTTCTAAAAACGTGCAATAATACGTACTCATAATTAGATTTGTATAGCTCATATTCTAGCCTTACAGGGTTGCTCAATGAAATTCACAATATTCAATTACGGAGACATCCTTGTACAATATTTGCTTCCTGTGAAGTATAGAAGGGCGTCAATCCTATGTGCAATTTCACAGCCACACCTTCTATAGTCGGGTTCCTAGTTATATCGCTTGTTGGACATGTAGACCACGATGACCACTTTCTACAGATTTATCATCGTGCAATGTGTCCATTTGTGGGGTTCGAACCTACATCGATTTAAGACTGCCAGCGTTGAAGCTCGTCGATGCCGCCACTGCCGATAGATAACCCCGTAACTCATACTCTGTTTACCATGATTATAACGGAAATCCGATATCTTCCTTAAAACAGTATCAGACGTACAAAAACAAGTTTCATAATATTAATATCAATAACAATGGATGGTTGTTCTATTTGTTGGACAGGCATATGACTTCATGACAATAAACAAGATCTGACGTTAATAAATTTCTTGATCATTTATTGTCTTAAAGTCATTGTATGTCTCAAATATCAAGTACATATCAATGACGGCTTGTTTGTGTTAATATCTCATTATGTTTGTCCATTAAAGAGACCAAGCCTTTGTGTGACATGGAATGGGAGAGTATTCCACGTATTACTTTCGCTAATTATATTGAGGAATGTATAGGATGAACACACGGCACTGGTTTCATAGGCGATAGGTTACGAGCTATTGACATTCGAATGTCACCACAACCCAATCAAGACTCGCCAAACAGATAAAACAGAGCAAAGTCAAAGATCTATCAGCTCCAAGGCATTCTGTTCTGTCTCATTTCTGTTGAATCAATCTTGGCATAAACTTTGATTTTATTTGATTTGTTACTTATTTAACTTTTTTTTATTTTTTAAAAGCCAATAGAAAGGAAGACGGTGATAACGTGTTTGTTTCGTCAGTAACGTGTAATCATGTTATAGTTTGCCATAACGTTCAGCTTAAGTGACAAAAGCTAAATGAATTTTTCATCTTTATTTCATGATTATAACAAACTCCTTTACACAATTCTGGTATATTGATTTCTTTAATAACAATGATAAGGTTCATACATAATGTATTCTGAAAGATTTACTAGGATTCCTCATTTCAACTCATGTTTAAACTTTTTTTTAAATCAACATGAGCCTATATTAACGATTGTGGTGTTCTCTAAGAGAGTGTGGTTCATATTATATTAAAATATTGAAACGTCTTATTTACATTAAAAAATCCTTGTTTCTATGGCAGAGTGCAATGCTTACCTAGGATACACAAATTAAGTGGTATTAGTTTAACTAGTGTTCTCGCCATTATTAAGTCTTGTAGAAAAAGAAATATGTCTAAAGCCTTGCCCTAGAAAATACTGAAGATGGTGTTTTTAAATCAACGGCTCATTATTGATATAACCAACGTAATAAGAACATTATACTAACATTTTGATGAAGAAAAACGTTTTTAGGATACAAAGTATGTCAGGATACTTTCAGTATACCCCAGAAATGACCCCAGTAATCGATAAAAACTGTTGATTAGTGTAGATTAAATGTATGGGTTTTTTAAAGGCTATTTAACGATGTAACATCTTAGTGTTACGAGATGACAACTGGTGCCAGGGAAAACTGTCAATATCACTCAGAACCAAAATCAGTCATCAAAACATACTTTATATTGACCTAGTTAGAATGTATAGATGTTTTCAACGCTGTTTTAACAATCTTTAATCTTGCTTTTAAGAGTTTAAGTACACAAAGCAGAGTAAATATTGATCATGCAAAACCAGGTTTGTCAATCACAGAAACATAATTACGTAACAAGCCGATAGGCCTCTTCCAAAATCTCAAAGTCTGCCTAGTAAAGCAAACAATGATCATATATAAAAACTATTTTGTAAGTCGCAATGCCATGGTGGCATATAAAGCTGTTCGTAATAGTTACAGTTATTATAATGAAAATATTTCCTAGAAGTAACTTAGTTTTAGACAACTAAAGCCAGGGGCAAACCCAAGGTCTCCATCCATTAAATCTCGTGATTACGTTCCCTTGCTAAGAAACGCAATTTACCGTTCACTCATTGAGACAATTATTGTGCTGGCCATATAAACACTACATTGATTTACGATGCTATTGCTTTTCATAAGGACGATTTAATTACATAAGCGAAGAAAATACTCGTTTTGTTAAAATTGAATGTCCTAATCGTTGACCACAAGCTCTTGACCGTTTTTTTTTAGAGATTTCAATAAGAATAATATGTCCTGGTTTAATGTCGTGTTTTTACACAATATTTGAATAAATGCATTTCTATATTTGTTTTTATCAAAAACAGAATAACCTAGGTCTTGTATTCTGACTTGTTTGCACGTGGAACTTTTTTCTCTAGTATTAATGTATTCATTTCGATTAACAATTCTCATATTTAAAGTACTTTTTATATAAGGGATACTAGTCGTGTATATTAACATGATAAACTGTTCTTGTATGAAAGAAAAAACAGTTATGTTATTTTTTTTGGAATGATTGATGCGTTATGCAATACAAAAAAGTGTGAAAAACAACTTTAAACGACATTCGACGGAAATAATTATGAATTGTATCAGTCAATCATACCACTCGCCAAAAGAAGAGGCACATATCAGAGCCCAAACGGCTCTTCTCTTTTTATTTCACCCTAAACCAGGCATGTTATCTCTCTGTAAGACTCTAATGATCGAATGGTCCAAGCTTCGTCTGTCGATTTGGAATATGCATGATTAGGATTTGATTAAAATTGTTGACATGGTATTGGATTACACAATCAAAAGCACATAATGTGAAATTTCCAACATTGTTATTAGTTAAACATAGATATTGATCCTGATCACTCTCTTAACAAAACATTGAGATGTTCTCTTTCCATCAATATCCATCAGAATTTAAAAAAAAACAATAATGAACAAACTCTATCACCGTTATTTACATTTAGACAGTCAATCCCAATAACAGAACATTGACATTTTACCAAATCGTGATGGGTATAAAGTCTCGCTATGACATTGAGTCTGTGGGGAAAGCTTTTTCAAACAAGAAAAGTTACGTTTTTTTCGATCACGCCAATCTATTTGGATTTACGGCCTTAGAAGATTAGTGATAACGAGCTACCTGATTTATTTACCAATGCTCAGGGACTCGACTAGCATCTGATATCCTTATTAGTGTGTCATTACAGACAAAATTGGTGCATTTTCTCTTTCTCTTAGCCAATTTGTCTCAGTTTATTTATTTCCTTCTTTCATACTTAATCTTTATCTTGAAATACATTCTTTTGT
This sequence comes from Clione limacina, assembly GCA_032362205.1. Taxonomy (NCBI): domain Eukaryota; kingdom Metazoa; phylum Mollusca; class Gastropoda; order Pteropoda; family Clionidae; genus Clione; species Clione limacina. Next base: position 6,225 of record JAUUEB010480998.1, on the reverse strand, counting down.
TTTTTTGTTTTTTTTTCAAATGTGTTACATTATCCTTTTTCATTCACAAATAGCTCCTCGCTTGGACGCTAAAATACGATGATTGTGTTATTCTATTATAAAGTTAAGTTTTGTATACTACTTATAGTTTCACGAAGATGTGTTCAAACAAATTGTTTTCCCCATTATTATCAGAAGGAAGCGTTGTTTTGCAAATGAATCCATTTGTTAAAATTATCTTTGCCTTCATTCAACAGGGATTTCAATATCTTTTAAAAACTATAATTCAATTTTATTTAAGTAATTTGTTCAGCTAAGAGACGATTCGCCATTGAAATGAGTATTGAAAAGGATTTATTTAGCAATTCTCTTGCAGTAAATAAATAAAAAGTGATAAAAGATAACACATGATAGAATCCTCAAGCCTTCTCATATAACTCTTAGAACATTTAACTTTCTTATGGGAGAAAGCATCAGGAATCAATTGAACCTCTGTCTACCAATGTTGCCACAATGGGACTATTTCTAGTTGCAAAAAATGAAGAATCTTTATACATCTGAAGTAGGTTTTCTGTATTTATTGTTCAGATATGTCGACAACCGCATGAATGAAAAAATGAATATAAAATACAGACGAGAATCAACCAAGCGGGTTAAATGACATAGTTTGGGTCATTTTAAAATGCGAATACAGGGGGGGGGGGTGGGAATGAGTAATGAGAAACACATATATAAATGAAGCAGATCATGGCGAAATATGTAAAAGATTTGAAACAACACGACTCAAACTTGCTTTGAAAATCAGCTGCATACAGCAATACTCTTCTAACTGTTCTAAAGGCCGGTCATCTTAATTGATTTATTCGTTTATTACTATGTAATTGATTTCACTATAAAAACCACTTGCTATTAAGAACATTTTTACCATCATAATAAGAAGACAAGATTGATTTTAGCTTTTTTAGAAAACGAATATAAGTTTGTATCATATCCAATTGTTACATGGACATCTGCAACAAAAGGATACTAACAAATTGGCATTCGTTTTATCGTCTCATTCATCCATTTAATGGTTCAAAGACATCATGTAGCAATACACTATTATATATATATACACTTGAGGGTGTTCAGTGTAAACAAAATAAGAGTACATGATTTAATACTAGTATTCAAATTCCTGACATATATTTAACAGAGCTATTCAGTATTCACAACTCCATTCTAGTTGGCCAGAGAAACTCGGTTAACATAGATTGATTGGCAGAGAACTGTTTTACAATTGACAACTACATTCACAGTCGCTAAGCTAGAAGTCTTACAATGATATATCATGTTCAGGTCTGTCAACTATTCTGTTAGCTAAGTCCCAAGGGCGCTTGAAACGTTTTGGAAAAAATAATTCAAAAAGACGAGAAATTGTTATAAACGTAAGCCCCCTCCCCCCCCCCCCCCGCTTTATTTATAAAGGACTTTTCGTGAAAGATTCATGGCGTTGCTACTGAAGACAATCCAATATCTAGTTTAATATTTGCATTAAGTTTCGCTGAAATCGGAGATCTGGCTTATAACTGGACCAGGCGTCCACAAACAAGTTGTTTTATAATAATACCAGAGCTATTCAGTATTCACAACCCATGTTTTAGTTGGACAGAGAAAACTCAGTTAACATAGATTGATCGGCGAAAAATTGTTTTACATTTGAAAACTATATTCACGAACGCAAGGGTAGATGTCTGGCACTGATATATAATGCGCATGTTTATCAAGTGCCCAGATAAGCCCCATCAAGTTATATACATATCTCTTGATGCATTGCAATAAGTACTAAAATTAACTCCTTTCGTTTTAAGGTTAATTGGTAAATTATAGGAAATTTTTCTTTCCAAGAACTGTAAGTCTGAGGAACAACTTGCTTCGTTATTATTTCCTGTGATTTACAAACTTGGGTTTACATGATCAATTTTTTTTTCTGCTTATTATAATTCCCGATACTTGAAAAAGGCTAATTGGTTTGCTCCATCGTTGTGCCATGTGATTAACAAACCTGGGTTAACGTGATCAATATTCGCTCTCCTTTTCATACTTCACTATTTGAGGCTAATTAGTGATGGATGAACATTAAATATAACCTACTGTTGTTTGACTCTTTAGAGTTGTATGCGATTATTTTTAGATAATTTTTTGTCCAAATTGTATTGAAACATATGTTTTATGCTCAGATAAAAGAAAAGACTAAATATTCAGATTGGCGTAGTGAAATGTCAGATAGAATACTCCTTCAAAACACAATCCTTAATGCTCTTACTGACATTGAACTATAGTCAGGTTTGAGGAAGTAATGGATCAACTCAACGTATATTTTTAATATGAGACGAAATCTATTAATATGATATTTGTACTGTTAATATGGTCAGGTTGAAAATCCTTAGTAATCCTTATAAAAACATTGCCTAAGCTTTTAATATGAATCATAAAACGTTAAGAGCATTTCATTGCTCTCATTTAACGCCAGTGACGTGGAAACAGGGATAATCGCCCATTTACCTGACCAAATTGTAGAAAAGTGAAAATAAGTAATAAATGGATAACATTAAAAAAAATGATTTCTTAATTACAATACTGACAATGAAAAAGAGGTATTGAAAAAATGGTAGCGTATGTTTGCCTCTTACATTCACGACGATTTAACATGGGTGTCTAATGGAAATAATATTTATGGGATTGACCGCTCTTCAACAAAGACGTAGTCAAATTGTTTGAGTTTCAAGGTCGGTACATCTGTCTACAAAGCCAGTGGTCAGGGTATCTATAACACATTAAATGGAATCATCTCCTGTGGTAACATTGTATGAATGACGGACTTATTTATTTAGTGAAAGGCTCAAGAAGACTGTTTATTATATCTAAATATTTTCCTTTGATCTGATCAATACAATCAGCTTTATAAATATACCTTGCGTCAATCCCACAAGGACGTTGATCTAGCAATATTTATGAACACATCTCTCTAGACCTTGAATCCGCATAGATCAACAAGAAGTTGCATTTCCATTTGGCTGGAACAACTTGCCAAATCCTATATCTCATTTTGTTCATATGCTTGTATGTTCATTTCCAATAACAATGTCTGCATCAGTTGCTTACTCGCCCAGACAGGATGATAAATATTGACTAGTGTCTAAGCTAAATCATGATAACGACATAGTAACATCTTAAAAACAAGACCCAGAGATTTTCTTAGGTTAACACCTCAGACCTTTTAATCATTGCAGCTCCCATGGGACATGTTTTGACAATTATTGCCTATCATGATATCTTTTATCGTTTTGTGAGATGAAATATGATTTCTTTATTAGCCTCAAAGCTTCATCGTCCGTTTAAGTAATGCTGACTGTTATCTCTTATGCTATTAAATATAACTAGATGTCTGACGTCTCATTCAACAAATGTGAGGTTACATTGGGAATGGTTCTTTTACGTGCTACCACACATACTATGTAAGTTGAATAACTACTCGTACTCAGTCTCAGTAAACTTACACCGTGCCTACCAGTCTAAGCACGAATATCTTAATGATATGTCCCAGGTAAGAACGTTGCTAAGATCGACTCATTATAGAATAGACGATGATGGGTTGGTGTTTGAATACAGAACAGGTGATACACTAACTAGTTGGTAATTAAGTACGCCCGTAGTATTTGTATCTCTATATGTCATGTGACGTCACACGTAAGTTCCATGCTTTTATCATTTATTTTCTATCGTTCTTGTAATACAAAAGCAAACAAAACTTGAAGGTCGTATGTGTGGGTGTTTCACATGGTCTCCAGTACCTAGGCATTGATATAAATGTAACACAATGCGCAATGTTTATCGTTCTTAATTTTGGTCTACCTTATTAGATCTCTCTTAAGTCGATATATAGCGCCACTTGATAGAAGTCAAGCCATAAATCGCATTTGTTAACAAGTGTTCCAGCAAATAAAAGTCTATAAGATCCACGAATATATCAAGTCGTGGTCTAGGCTATTAGCAGGGTATCTTCAAATCCCTTGGCTTATTAGTATTATAACACACATTGTCGGAAAAATACGTATTATATTTGATAAGGGAAAACTTCTTTCAAATGTACTCCAGAGTCGAACTCTTGACTCGGAATAACTTTAAATTGCCCTTGTGTGAAAGTAATTAACTTATCAAGGCTAAGCATGATAATTGATGCCAAAGCAGAACTGTCAGCGTTTCATCCCTTCTATCTCATGATAACGTCACGTTGCTAGGAAACTCAATTGTTCATTTTTCTGACAATTGTGCTAGAAATACATGATTACTTTGCGATGTACTTTATTCTTAAATGGACAGTGCAATTACTCGAGAAAACAAATTACTTATATTTCCTGTGTCCTTTTTTGGTGCCACTTATAGAAATAGAAAATCCTTTACTCTTTTGCCGTGTCCAAATTTGATACCACTCTTTAGTTTGTTTATTTGTGTCAATTATATAACTATTAAATTAATAACTACTTTCTTTTTACGTATCAAATTTCGGTGTCATGCTTAAGAAGCTTTTTTGTGTCAGTTATAAAAACAGAAAATTAGTTTTGAAGAGTCCTATTTCGGATGCATAGACTTTAGGTCACATGTATGTTTTGAGTTCTTAACTTTGCTATTTTATTATCTTTTGCAATAGCTGATTGAATGCCTTCGAACCCTTTATACGTTGTTTTTAAGTCTTGAAATTATACATGAAAGTCTTTATGTTGCCTTGACGTACTATTTCTTATTCGAGATATTCATTTGTTTGAACTTAGGTAAATATATTAAAGACTCCTGTTTTCATAAATATTGTTTACACATATTTAACTGCTTTAAAGACAACGATCAATCGATTTCGAGTACATATACAATACTGAGCACCAATAAACTCATACTCCATCATTGAAGATTAAGTACTGCAATAATAGAACCTCTAGTTTTACAAATCACGCTTAGTCATATTATCACTGTCGAATTACGTCGTTGGGGAAAGCTTTAGTCAAACAACCGAGTTCTGTTTTCGAGATCACGCGAATCTATTTAGATTCACTGCTTTGTTTGACAGTGACCACTTGATTTCTTTACTAATGCCCAACGAATCATTCTAGATTATCGGATATCCTTTATTCGCGTGTCATTTACAGACTTTGTAGAATCCTCTTTGTAAATTATCTCTTTTACTTCGCCACTCTTATTAAGTTTGATCCTCAATAACGTACTTAAAACTGTTTTTCTCTCATTGAAATAATCAGCTTTCTTACCATTACTAAACAATTGCGTTGTTTTGCATATTTTATGCAAATCGTGTTGTTGGTTGATATGTCACAACAATGTTAAAGTCATTGATCATTCACTGCTATGTAGTTTGTTATACAACATATAAATATTCCAAAAGTCCCAGAAGGGTTGTATTTGCATAGGTCAGAGAGCCTCGAACGGCGTACCGCGAGTATAGATACAATCTTTGAAAAAAATGACCTGGGTGAGAAGTACACTGTTTAATAGGGTGAAACTGTGTACCTCTCACCCAGGTCAGTTTTGCTCAAAAATTGTATACAACATATAAAAAGAAATGCTTCGTAAAGCAGAACACATGGCTTAGGATAAACAGAATTACTGGCGACGAATTAAATTGTATTTTCAATCAGGCAAATGATCCATGTTCATTTCAGTAGTTATAACAAACAGGGACCCTTCTAATTCATTTCAAATTGAGAAACAAACTCGCGCCCATCGATTTCTTATTTTAGATTTAGCCTTGGCCAGTGTCAATTATAGACCATAATAATATGGATAAGTTTGAATCAGTGCAGACAATTATTTAACCATCCAAACAAGGCTAATTTCATCGCTGGGTTAAGTACGTTACATTTTTGCACTAAGGAAACTTGTGGGAATGACGCAGAGATGGATGATCAAATGAACCTTATTAGGAAAAAGCACGTTAAATGCAAACGATGACCGGAAGTCGGAAATGTCTATTTGATGACTTCGTTTAACCTTATTTGAAAAAAGCTTTCGACAGTTGAAAGAATAAGTGCATTTGATATTGTTTGTATTTCAGCAGAGAAAAAATAACCGAGATAAAAATACATTTATGTGTATATAATTATAACATTGGGAAACAGGGATCTTACTGATAGTGTGTGGCTGCATTATTCTAATTTATTTGTGTATTTTTCATGATGTGACTTACGAGATTTCTTAGCT
>JAUUEB010480987.1:0-11117 GCA_032362205.1 Clione limacina | reverse complement strand
CCCGCCTCAGAAACCACGTGACCGGAAGTAGGTAAATCAAGTTGGTGATCTGAAAATTTGCATGTTAATCTGGAATTAATGTAGAATCATGAAAATGTATAGGCTTGGGGCATGGCACTGCCCACTTATGCTGTGGAGGGGGGCGTAAGGTATCGGGACACCCTGTACTTATAACGCCCATGTGTTTTAAGGTTTACCTGATCATTTAAATATATGATTATACAAAATTTGAAAAGATTTGAAATGTTTGAAAAATGCAAAAATCTTCAGCAGATAGCCAGCAAAACGATGTTTTAACTCATTATTAAGTATACACCCTAAAGAAAATTGATGGTAGGCCTTTCATTTCAGAGATATAATAAAGGTGTTTTATTATAAGAAGGAAGACGAAGATGAGCCAGAAATTCCTCCGTTCCTTATCAAAATAAAAACAGAAGGATGTTACTTTCTAAAAGAGTATTGTCAGTAAATACGAAAACAAATACAAAAGCATGGATAACGTGTAAATAGCATCAATTATTGGAACCGAATACATTTAGTATCGATCTAGAACAATCTGAGCTATAAGTCAACATTTGAGTTGTTACAAGACAGTCAATACTACTCCTGCGTATCGTGTATGCTTGTCTATGGTCGGTCGTTAAATGGATTCCGTACAAGAGCATATTAGTTTTAATAAAAATAGACAAAATATAATAGAAATAGAATACACTGTCTAATCACGAGGGAAAATTGTTTAAGGGGTATAAAAATAGGATAACTGTTGTAGGTCTTCTTTTGGCACAACAACAATTCACGTTTGACAATGACGTTTTAAAATATGGTAGTATTTTTCGTTTTCTATAAAGTAACATGACTTGTTATTACCAAGACACTGTGCAACTGTGCTGAGAAAATGCATTTCCTTGCTGGCACGTGTGACGTAATGTGGCGGAATTTGCTAGTCGACTATTTTCGAGTGAGAAAATATATAATTTCACATTAACAAAGTAAATTAATCCAAACTTTTTGAACATTTAAGCAAATATGTATCCGAGTATGTACGTTTGAAAAAAAATGTGTGGTTTGTATTGAAGTGTAGTTAAAACCTAAAGTGTAAGTGTCAAACATTGTACACCAAATGAATCCTGTTTTATGCTTTTGGTGTGTAATAATGTTGTTGAAAAATGTCAAACACAAGGTGTAACATACATTGTTGACACATTTTTGTCGTCAGCCGCAACGATGTCAGTGTACCAACCATGAAGATCGTAACCCAAGGAGTTAATGAACAAAAGACGAATGCTCCACCCTAATTAGAGCATCTCGTTTTAGCAATCTTCGTGACAATGTATTAAGTGTCATCTGACCTTGTCGGTAATAAGCCCTGAAAGGTTAAGAGCTATAGAGATATTGACCCGGAAGCGCCTGTCCGAATCAATCGGACATGAGTGTAACGTCTCGATGTGATCCATGGTTATATAAGTACAATTCGCTGTTTTCATAAATTAGAATAGCTTTTGTATTGAATGTTATAGAAGCCGTATAAAGATACTTGTTAACCTTGTTAACGAAAGTTTCAAGTTTGTGCGAGAGCGGCGATACTAAAACGCTCGCATATGTCTTCAAAAAATCAAAAGTTAAGGTACATAGTGAATGTTCTTTGTGGTATGTTTTCAATAGAAGATAATGGACTAAGGTGACACACATATGATACAAATGGAAATATGTGATTTAAAAAAATAATTGTAAGTGAAAACAATTCTTATACAACGTTTTAAAATCAAATAATATAAAACATGGTCCTTGTTTCCGACTGGCTTGAATCTCAACCCTGAGCTTATCAGACGAAACGTGGCTTAACACTGTCAATGAAGCTCCTTTTCAAACAAGACGTTCAACAATGCATGTTTATTCACGAATTTCTGACTTCCTAGTTTTAATCTTTTTGAAATCCGTACAAATACAAATCAATTAAGTTGTAATCGAACATTTCGGGAGCACGCACTTCAGGCTTTCCTCTAAAATGCTGCTGAAGCGATACTCAGTTATTATTGGTGGTTTGATGTACTGTACAGGGTGTTTCAATATATAAATCTCCCCATAACAGACACAATCAAAACAGAAACACAAAACCAAATATATGGGTATCAACTATAACCATTTTGTGATCTAAATTTTAAATTTTTTAAATTTTGTTATTTAATTACTGTGTATACTAGCCACACAGTGTAGATATGCTCGTAGTACTGATTTGTTGGATGACACAGTTTTCATCACTTAATATAGCACAGGGTCTCAAACTAGAGAAAAAACTCGTTTAATGCTAGTGGGATGCGCCGCGCGAATTTTTTCCTTTTCGCGGCTTGTATTAAAGCTTATCTATGCATAAAAATAGGCTAGTTTCGTCTCACTGAAAGGAATTTATATACATACTGATGTTAACGGTACTGAAAAAGAAAATGAACAGTGTATGAAAATGATAGACGTATTGCAAAAACTATTAATTTTAAATTAGTGTTTTTTATTGGACAACTAATTTCTTGGTAATTTATCTCACATACTTTAGTCCTCAAAGTCTCTTTTGCTAAAATTTGTTTCGAATAATGTTTAAGCAAAAATGTGTCTACCATACACCGCGTTTTTGTTTGTTTTAAAATAGACACAACTAAGAAAAACGACCCTTTAAACCTGCCCTGTACCATTATTGGTAACTTGATTAATATATCACCAGGGGGTCTTCTATTATCATAGGGCTTATGTATAAAAGATAAAAAAAACAGGATTTTGGAGGAAAACTAATTATTAATATATCATAGACTTTTGGGATAGATGACACAATCATCCTAGTGAGATGTGATGTCAGTATTTCCAATCACATGATCCTTGCGATTGTTGTGCTACGTTCTGAGGTTAAGTTCGCTCGTGATTCCAGATGTAAATATAAAAAAAATAACAGAAATGTTGATACCGATTTTAGGAAATAAAGTTATCCGAGATAGGTATACGCACGCGTAACGAATAATTAAATACAAATACAAAATTATTATGTTTCAAATGTTGTTACTCAGTTGTTGTTATAAAATATTAAAAAACACGAATTGTAAAAGGCAATTTCATAGAAGAAAAAATGCTACGAGAAAGTGCTCGTAATTTTTAAAGGATTAATAATAATGGACACAAAATAAACTAAATGCTATATGAGTTTGATTAAATAGGCAACATAATGGCACGCTCCTGATTTCTTTTTAGCTTTCATTACGTACATAGACTTATTTAAATGCTATCAATTGTTCGGACAATTTAAACAATAAGTAGATTTGACAAGTTAAAAACAGAGCAAGCTGCCTATTGTTAACGTTGTTGTGTAGTCAATTTAATCAACTCATTGCACTTTTTAAAATGTGTTATGTATTTAACTTCTTAATAAACACACATCAAGCTTTTATCAAAGATAATGCTACCACACATATGATGAAGCAGAACTCTTACATCTAACAAGTAACAGTGAACTTATACTAGGCCGATCAGTCTTATAATACTAATGAGCTGAAAAAGAGCCATGATGAAGATTATTTCCTTATTTCAGAACATCAAAAGTTATACATACAAGTATGAATGACGGGACGACCCAACGTCAGAGAACAAAGATACATAGAAAATTGAAGCCCGTCTGAGTTCTTTAATTATTTCTAGATCACATTCCTAATTTTAAAAAGAAACCATAGCTATTAAAACATCGGACAAAAATAGACTCTATATTATCATTGTATTGTCGTAACAGGCTAGGACTCTAGTAAAATGTGTTAATTATTACAGTTACTGGTTTTGTGTTGGTGGTAACTGTATACGCTTTTGTCAATATTTTTGGGTTTTCCTCCACCACATTTCCTCAGCCAATTTACTATTACAAGAAATAACCACTCTTACGGACAAATGGTAACTATTTACTTTTGAGCCAAAAGAGACTGTTGATGGTTTAAGTAATTTATAGAATAGGAAACATTCTTAGAACAATATTTCGCAATACCTTGTGTTAGTACATTAATATATATCCATAAAGGTCACAAGTGATCGCACGAAATGATGTCAAAGAACATATATGAATAGGAAATTGAAGCCCCCGAAGTATTACTTAATTGTAGATCACAGTACTACTTTAATTAAAAGCATTATATGGTATTATAGCAAAGTAAATAGACTCCATATTATCAGTGTATGGCCGCAACAAGCTCAGACTCTAGTTACATTTGTTAATGATTACAATTATTTGTTTTGCGTCTGTGGTTACTGTATACGCTTCTGTCATTATTTTTTGGCTTTCCTCGACATTAAGATGAGACAATTTCCTTTTACAAGACATTAATACTCAACACGTACTAGTACCTATATCTGGAAGGCTAACACCAAAATATAAAGTCTTAACTATTGCTTTAGTGGTTTCTTCATTTATAAATTATCAAGAGTAAAACTATTCGGTTTAAGACTGCTAGAGTTTGATCTAAATATTTGATATGGTCTTATTATATGATTTCACCCACCTGTTTGTATTACTCCGAGTTTCACGGATATCTTTCCGATTGTCGATACCGTAATGTAATCTAATATAATAATACTACGGGATCGACAATCCGTGAAACTCCCTATACTAAATGGTGGGTGTAATTTATATATTTCAGTTATATTACTGCATACAATGAAGGATATTGTAACATTGAAAAAGGTATAACTTGTGTAAACATATTACATCTTGTAGACCACATATGACTTTAATTTGGCACCCTAGAACCTTTATTTGTTGTCAGTGTTTTACCTCCCTTGACATGGTCTAGAAGCAAAATAACACATTTCTGGTCATTCCTTAAGTTAAAACCATTTTAAATTATTGTCCTGTTCACTTTTATTAAATGCAGGTGTTAAACACTTTTTTAGTGGAGATAAATAGATTTGATCGGTGAAAATATCGAAGTAAATGCAATAACAATCAAGCTAAATAGAGCAAATTCAATTCTTAACTCATGGTTCGGTATTAAACTATACTTGTTATTATTTGACTGTAGTAAGTCAATATTCCTCAGCAATAGAAGAATAAAACATAAGGTTTATAAATCACAGAATATCACATCTTAACAAGTGCACTCTATTAAATCATCTAATTTAAGCTTCTTTACTCAAAAGATGCTTTGAATAATTCAACGCTTGGTTAGAAAAAGCAGTACGCTAGAGCGGGTATAATCTATTATTGTATAATATATCAGTTTTTCCAGGAAGTAAAGACAGTTCCACATTTTTGCTGCGTATGTTGTTGAATTAATAAGCTTGAAAAGATTTGGACACGTTCGTGAATCGGTATCTGTTCATGATTTATGTATTAGATGTAATATGGTTTTCTTATTAACATTACCCTACAAAAAGCTGCGTGCAGATACTCGAATGAAGAAAAAAGTGACAGGACGAAAAATTTAAATTAATTGTTTTGCTTTGTTTAAAAAATCGAACGATTTAAGATCCTTTCTGGAAGAAGAGAAACATTCATGAGTGTTTCATATTTTTACTATACACTTAAAGCCAAAATACAGTACGCATTTTCACTTGCTTTTACCATAATGCCTAGAAAAACACATCACACACATACGCACCTACGCAATTGAACTTCATTTCTTTCTAATTTGAGATGTGCACTAAGAATTCGGAGAGCAAGATTTGTATTCTTCGTTACAAGTTATTTTACGGAAATTACACCAGTTTGTGTTTTTTTCCTACCTTTAGCCAAAACTTTCTTTTCTAATGACACCATAACAGTTATTTCATTTTAAAGGGTGGTTACAAACTTTGTGTACAGATAAATCGTAAAAAAGTGTTTTGTTTCCTTCTTTGGTAGAATGTCTCTTTTCTTATAATATTTATATGGATGTCTTTCAGGCACTACATTTTCATTGAAGGTGTAATATTTTATTTCTCCGGGATAAAGCGCAAATTCTTCATAAATTGGGTTTTTAACTTGATGATCGATATGGAAACCTCGTTAAAACCTTTGAGTGAAGTGATATCTGATATCGTCAGGCGCAGACATGTTTAGACACATTAAGGGAAATTAACTTAATTAAATTCATCTCATTACTATGGCACAGTATTTTGATTGTAAAGAAAATTAATAAGCTGTATTTATCTAATTATTAATCATTGTTCTGATACGTCCATTTAAGATGTCGTAAAAATGTTGTCTCGGCAAAATGAGTCTACACTGGTGTAAGGTCGCAACAACCCCGACTGTGTGCTGACCGGCCTGAAATAATCAAAATGTATAATGCACAAGACAAAAAAATGCTAATTTTCTAAGGATTGAAAGCAGTATGACGCATTTTTAACCTGTTCAAGATATCAATACGTTACGAATTTAAATCAGCATTTTCAGATGTCAGGTTGACAATTTTCCTTTAATAACTTTACGGAAAAACACGGCGTCAAAAAAATAACGCTTATTTAAGACGATGCCAATTTGCGTAGGTGAATTGATTGATAGTTGTTATCATAGACTCAGTAAAAGTACACAGAATGAGAGTAGAATGGGATGGTTTAAAAAGAGACGCAAAATTATAAAGCATTCTATTTGTACACATTTCCTCTTAGTATCAGTTGATATATAAATTGTCTTCATGAAATGATGTGTTAAATTATAAGAAATAAATTTGTCTCGGTCTAGGAATCGATAGTATTGCCTAACACAAGGGTAAGAACAAGTCAATTTCTTTTCACTATAAAATATTGTATATTACGATACTTTGAAGAACTGCACGAGATAACTAGGAAATGATAAACACATTTGTATTAAAGTCTTAATTAACTCTCCTGACATGCAATCGTCATAATATATAAACATGTATTGATATAGAGATCCATAACCTCACATAACCACCTCAAAGCCACATATTTATCTTATAAGGGTAGCTTTAACGTGTCAAAATGTGGAAGAAATATATCTGTAGTATATTTATATTTGTCCTGCAATCCAAGCAACTTGAGTGACAACTCGTAAATAAAGCATGATTATATCCAAATGATAACAAACCGTATGCTGTCAGCGTTAGAAAATACATAGTCATTATGATTTGTAATAATCTTGGCGATGACCTTTATTTAAGAATTAAGACAATTCCGGATTATGTCTGTTTAGTTAACGCTATATTTTCGTGTTTCAACGATGTAAACAATTAAGTCAAGATGCAATGAACAAGGTCTTTGTTTACTCCTACAATTATCATTTTATGTTGATGTTCCTTTTTGCCAAATGCCCGTAGTACATGAATTTCATAAGACTTGCTAAAGTTTGAGGACTTTTGTTTGATTAAGAAAAACTAAGATAGTAGAGCATTTTACAAAAGTGTTTTTATGATACAAATTCCACTATTTTTATAAATTGTAACTGTTGATACGCCAAATATAACAAAAGCCAACTTGATTGTGTTTGCAGAAACATTATCAGTTATTTCCATTGCTTTCTTGTTACCAGTTGTAAATGTTACCCACTTATTCAACAGACTCAGTCTTCATTACCATTATCAATAATGACATCAACGACCACGTGCTCATCATTGGGATACCAGCATTTTACACTGAGCTTTATCACAACAGAATGACTACCTAACAGCAGAAATGAGACTAACGGTACCAGCGAGGTATTCCCTTCATATTACAAGGTAAATGTTGTTTTTGTGAACACTTTGTTTAAAAAAATCTGCTCACTTAGAAAAGGTAAAGTCATAATTTACATGATGAAGACTATGGGGAGATTTATTATGGTAACAGTTTTTCTTGTGACTGATTAATTTAAACAATAATCTTCAAATAGAAATATCGCAATTAAAGGAATAAATAGTGAATACTTCCTGGTTGAGTTTATCTACCCAATTCATGGCATAGGAGATCGATATCGATTAATGTATTTCGATCGAGTTTTAACGTGATTGATATTTATCAATCGATATCAAACGAGCTTTATTGAACTTTAAAAAAATCCCATGTACCCAAATAAGGACGATGATACAGTTATTAGATCAAAATCAAAGGAAATTGAATATATATGTCTGTACTTTAGCTGGTATAAATGTTGCCTTTGAGACGCTGGTAGATTGATAATTAATTCAAAAGGTAATGAATGTAAACTAATAAGAATTTGACATTTGAACTTAAAACACACATAACCAATCAACAACTTAATGCCTAAAGAACATCAATATCATGGTTATGTATTTTGTGAAACTCTTAATATTAATAAATTGCATACGATAGGTAAAAAAAATATCCAATATCTTTAATCCACTAATTGTCACTCTCCTAGTTGTAATGCTATCAGAAATAAATACATTAGGTGTTAGGTGCTATAAGTAAATAAATTAATATATATTCCCGGTTACACATACCTATTTCTGGTCTCAGACGCAACCACCGTCGTATACAATTGAAACTGTTCAGATCATTTCATAATAAATTGTGGGTCACAAAACAAAGATACGGAAATTGAGTAACTAAGTAGCTTATCATTTCGAATTGATCCATTATAGGCGTTGGAAAGATATAAAGTTGATACTACTGAGAGCGAAAGCAAATGATTATTTACATTAATTTGTTTACACATCTTTAAATGAAGCTGTTTCACATTTTTTTACTGATAATGTCAACACAGTTATTTAATATGTTAAGCTTTAATCTCAAATAAATACTTCTTTGCGTTTAAAAGCGCATACTAAGTAAGTCAGGGACAGTCAGTGTTGAAATATTCCTGTTTTCTTAGTAATTGACCACCCCCCCCCCCCTTTTGGGCATAGCCCAAGGGGTGGTATTGTAATTCAATGATGTATTACTTCCGTTTTTATGTAAACATGATTTCAAGGATAATGTTGGTAGTAACGGCCAATTTTACAACTATGACATGTTAAGTAGTCAAAATCAAGTCACATAACAAGGCAGTTCTGCTTTGCATTACTTTCTCAAAAAACTTTACATTGGGTACACACTATTGGATGTTATCAGAGTCATACATTTTGCACCCCTATCACTGAGCAACAGCAATGCTTTGGGAATATTAATACGCTATATTATCTTAGCAGAAGGTTCGGGACTAGGCGTAAGGATGTAGCTACAACTGTCTTATAATATACATATGTAATTAAACAATATTCAACATTATAATCAAATAGCGTTTGTTTATATTTACGCTCAATTGTTTTGCAACTAAGTTATCTGTATTATGCACACATTTCAGATAATCGTCACCAGGATGAAAATATTTGTAAAAGATATATTCCTTTTTTACTTAACATCGTATATATACAGAGATAGATAGACAGGGAGGCTCCCATGGCGTCAACCTTCTTAGCTAGATTCTAAAAAGAATACTGCAACTTTCGCTAACAAATTCAAACTTAAAGTTTTAAGGCTCCTTAGTATGTGTTCAAAACATAACCCCAAAGATGTGATTGTTAATTAACTCGAAGAGTGATCATCTTATATGCTAGGTGCTCACAATATCTAGTAATTCAAAGCACCGGTTTGTTGCTGCCAATGACTGTGCAATATTTAGCTCAATTTAATGAAACATAGGTTTGTGTCTGCTAGGAGAGCTTTTAAAACATATTGTGAAGTCCACAAAATGTAATTAACTCGTACAGTGGCCATGCAGAATGCAAGTTGACTCTTTTGACTGTTGAAAGGGGTGCCGAAGAAATATAACGATAAAAAATGATCACCGGGAGTCAGATTAATGAGTATTCCCCACAAAGGCGTTTTTTTCTTTATGCAATAAAAGTCCCCAGACTTGGTGTCTTTGGGTAAACATTTTATGTAATAAAAACGCCTATTCAAGTAAATAAAACCAAGGTTTGATTTAGTTAATTGATGAAAAGTTTCACTTTAATGACGTATGATTCACTAAGACAGCCATTTAACACTGTCGTGAGTTCATCGCCGGAGACCCCCAGTATTTGAAAATAAAGCTTTGACACTTTGAGAAAATACCATATTGCAGTACCCCATGAATAATTACTGAACCAGACAAGACCTCAGCAGCGCTTGAAAGATTTGTTAAGATATAAAACGAAATAATTAATCCATTTCCCCGCCAGACATTGAACTAACTGATAGTACACGCTTGAAGTGCTTCATTTGTAATTTGAAAATGTTATAAACCAGGAAGTCAGTTTTTAAACTCGATGTTTTTCAGTCTACTTTGTTCACCTTTTTTCAAGTCTATGATTTTGCTGTGACGTATTCATTCCTTTTCGGGCTATTCATCCGTTTTAACTTAGTGACATAAGATTGTTTTTGTTCTTAGTGGTTTTTAAGTTGACGCTTTATCTGACTTTTTCGAATCGCAACGTTTTGTAATCCTTAACTTCGTCTGGTTCGTAAACTGGAGATATAAGTTATTTTAAATTTTGGAATGTCTTCTTTATTATTTTTAAGGTGGCATATGAATCCAATTCTACTAAAACAGTGTAGTAGTAGGTGCTCGTGTATGGTAACTAAGCAATTCATGGTCTATAACAGTGTTGTGCAGATTGCTGAAATTCAGTACTCGATTTGGTTGGATTGGAGTATTTGTTTTTGGTAATCTGAGTAGATTTTGGATTATATATTTTTCAGTAATCCAATTGATTGGATTATTTGAAAAATATCAAATATTTTTGAGTGGATTATTTGTTATGAACTCAATTTTTTTGGAATCAAAAAGATAATATTTATATGTTCTAATTAAAATAAATGTAAAAGAATGGAATGTATAATTTTAAAAGCTTAAGAGGACAACATTAAAAATGGAATGTAAAATATACTTTTTAGATCTTTAGGACCAAACAGTCAATCAAATGGATGATATATCCTTTCAAGAGCTTTAGCACCATATAACATCCTTTAATAAACATCATATAGCTTGATTTAAGAATTCTATTTGCATGCATATTAGATAAAATACAAAATACGAAACCTTTTCAAGTAGGCGGACAATACAAAATATATCGGGGTATCTACAGCAGCAGTAATTTGGTTATTTTTCTTTATTGACGACAAGAGGCAAGAGGATGACCCCCCCCTGGATATTCTTGAAAAATAGAAGCTCATTGATGTATTTTACAGCCATTTAG
>JAUUEB010480976.1:0-11117 GCA_032362205.1 Clione limacina | reverse complement strand
TATATTGAGATCCTTAGTTGTGGAGAAAACAGAAAATGGACGGCGACCATCTTGAATGTATGCTATAACTACAGTTGACCAAGTGCGACTTTCGCCAAAATAACGTTTTACCACACTTATTAACAAGAATAAACAAAAAACTTGAACTCCAAAATTGCAAGGTTTGGCTCTAGACTGCTGGAGTATATGATTCAGTGAACATACTTTCAACTTAAAACCGGCAAGATATATTTTCAGGGTATAAATAGCGTGGCTTTAAAAAAGTTATAACGACATTGGATCTGTGTTTGACGTATCCATCAGACACGTTATCGGACGAAAAATATAGACCTGCTTCAATGCAACTACTTGATTTGTCTATAAATGACAGTTTAGTCAAAAAATCGACAAAAGAACAAGATAGGACGCGGATGACTAATAAATTACTTATTACTATTTATATAATGATAAAAATGATAATTATATGTTGTATGGTTATTCTATGTTTTTCAAGTTTTACTTGCCCCTACTTTGGCGGCAAACGGGTTGTTCTGTTGCTAATGTGAAAGACAGCAATTTGTTAGTGATTAACACAGTAAATATACACATAACAACATATGTTATAAACGACTAATCACATAATCATAAGGTCACATATTTATTGATCGGGTTTGACTTTACCCTAAGATCCAAAGTACAACATTCACATCAACAGAGAATCACGTGATCTGCACGCGTTCCAGACAAACAGACGTAACAAATGATAGTTCTTATTTCTTTTTGTACTTTGTTGTGTCATATTTTTAAATTTTGTGAGTGTTTATTTTCACGATATTTATTTCAAAAAAATGCAGGTCAAAGCCAAAACATAATATAAAGAGTGGATGCCAGTCTATTCTCGTTTTAATTTTGTATTTCAATATTGACGTGTCAATTGGATTTTTACCCATGACGACAGAGTTTGAATCTTGCGTAATAACTGTAGTCGAATTCAATTTCAATTTCTAATTTCCAGCCATATGGTGTTCCCAATTCGCTTTATAACCTTATTTTACTTTCATAGGCTCAATGAATATATTTATCTTTGTACCATCGCAGCTTCATAAGAAGTATTTAAGCTGTGCAAAGCGCCGACATTTTTCAAGTGGTGACATTTTTGAAAATGTGTTTGAAATGTTGCAAATCTAGTGCATCTCTTTCGTTTGTTCCCTAGAAAAGAGGGGAGGGGTGCATTGCACCATGACCCCCTAGATATACGCCTGCTCAGATACACCTAGATATGTTTAGAATTTATGTAAAGAAATACCTTTTCAAATTACACACCGCCTCTGTTTGGTTTTGAACTTTAACCTCTTGATCTCTGAGTTATCTACCAAGATACTATGACATCACGTAACGATCCCCTTATACCTTTTAAAACAGTGTTTACGTTTTGTCGAAAAGTTAATTCATTTTCATTCTTTACCTAATGCTAATGCAGATAAGACTCTGTAAGGATGTTTACATAACAGAGATTGAATGACACCTTAGCAGCTTTCGAACAAAACAGAGCTTTGTGTCGTCGCGAGAAATCTAAAGATAAAACCCATAGTCAAACTGTAAGGCTCTAATTTCTCAGTCAGACATGGGACAAACAAAACATAATTGATCGTTATGAAATCAATATTGTGGGACAGAAATATCTCATAACCAAAAGAAAACATGCCCGAAATATCTCATGCCTAAAAGAAAACATAAGCTAGCTTTGAGGACCCTTAAGAATATGTACTTTTACAAGAAACTTGAGGAAAAGTTGGGAACAGTTATATGACAAAGTTGTCGATCATAATACGTTCATCGCTTCAACATACCATTTGGTACTGAGGAGACACTAACAAAACTATTAAGACATACACCAAGCAACAATTAATTCATAGTCTTTCACTAAAGGGTTGTTTAAAAAAGATCTTAAAAGTTTAAATTGAAAAGGTGAAATCTAAAATCTAAAGATAAAATAACAGCAACACCTATTTATGAGTCACGGGTTCAGAATAGTTCAGATCCCAAACACACCGACACTGGCAGGCAGGCACGCAGGCACACACGCACGCACGCACGCACGCACGCACACACGCGAACACGCACGCACACACGCGAACACGCACGCACGCACGCACGCACGAACAATACAGCTCTTGAAGTAGATTGTACTGATGAAAAAGTTTGTATGGTTGTTAGGTATGCCACCCTGATTTTGATTCGTTGATGTGTAATGTATTTTAAGCATGATTTTTTTCTACTTGAACAAAAATAACATATTATATACTAAACAAATAAAACCATGTATTGAAATCGCAGCTACATGTCGGATATAGATGTATGAAGCACAACCTCTCTGCTCGAATAACTAACATGATTTCATTATTCATAAAAACTAAAAGATGTTCATTTCCTGCTTAAAAGAAGGACTAACATTGCATCATAATATCAGACAGAATGCAATGCTGACTATTTGTGTGGTATGCATTAACGCTCGAAAGCATCATTCATAATTTGTGATTTCTTATCTATATTTTCTGAAAACAGTTAATTCATCTATAACTTCTTATCAAGAACTGCTTTTATATTTATTGTTATTAAACATGTATGGATTGGAAAGGGCTAGTAAAAAAGTAATAACGTGAAGAAATGTTATATCCGGTACTTTATAATTCCATGCAAGATTACATGTCCGCATCCGGGTTATCGGAATTTCTCTTGATAGTACAACACTCATGTCTCGAAAGGAAAACAACCGAATTAGCATGTCAAATGTGTTTTAAGTACCAGGTGGCATGTACTGTTTGTCTAATCAGGTCTTGACGTAGATAATCACACATTATTGTGCTGTTATCATCGACAAACAAATTCTTGATATGTTTACGACCATTCATATGCGGAGATTTCTCCTTAATGACGTTATTTCATCGACTAAAATTACACGTTGAGTTTGGACTTATTCGATCAATGTAGAAACCATGCCTTTCTTATGATGATTATTCTTTTAACGTAAGTGCAAATGAAATTTTACATTGTGTGAATTGTTTATCTAATTTTCTTACTTGATAACATATTTTTGTCGTACTTCCTTTTGTTAAGGTATGCGTCATTTTATATGTGTTAACATTCGTCTTAAATAGATTATTCAAAGAATAATATTTAAAAAGCAACAGAAGCACTAGCAGCAGCAGCAGCAGCAGCAGCAGCAGCAGCACTAGCAGCAGCAGCAGCACTAGCAGCAGCAGCAGCACTAGCAGCAGCACTAGCAGCAGCACTAGCAGCAGCAGCAGCAGCAGCAGCAGCACAACCAGCAGGAGCACAACCAGCGGCACCAGCAGCACCAGCAGCAGCAGCAGCAGTACCAGCAGCACCAGCAGCAGTAGTTGTAGCAGCAACAATAATAATAATAATAATAACAACAACAACAACAACAACAACAACAACAACAACAACACACTTAATATAAAAAAAATTTGAAGGTGAATTATTTCTGTTGTTTAAATTAACTTTTTAAATCACGTAGCTGAGTAGACATGTAAGCAATTAATGAAAATTATTTCAGTTACTTTTGAAAATAGATTATTCATCCAGCCATCTAGTTGAATATCCTTATCAAATATGCAATATGTATACATCAAATATTTGTTTAACGGCTTTATTGGCCAAAGCTGTACATGTACATTAGTATATCAATTATATTTCTTTAAAATAAAGTAGGGGATAGAACTTAATTTGAATAATGCAGTTTTTCAATTTCTTCGATTTCGTGGACATTCTTCTTGAACAGAGAAAGAGATACCTTAAGGTACAAAATCCAATATATGCGGACCGAATATGTGAGGTTTGCAAAAAAGAAGAACGCATAAAACACTTAAACTAATGTAATATCTTTATTCCAAATGTGTAAACCTTGGAGACGTATCAAACGATTATGATCTTGTGTTTCTGAAAATATGTGTTCATTCACTTTGACAGCCTTCAATTGCTGAATTCAACAAAAAAGGCAAAAATTGAAATTGAAATTTGATTAATTTTTTAAAAAGCAATTTAAACATTACAATCTCGATGATTACAGTGCATGAAACATTTTTTTACTATTAAAAGGTTTTGATAGTTGGTTTTTAATTATGCATATTTTAGTTCGTATTTCATTTTCCTATACAACTAGCGGCTTAGTACCCAGTCTTGCCCGGGAAGGATACAAAAATAAAGAAAACACGAAACTTACTGACTTTTTTAACCACCTTGTAGACCTCCCTCTCCAACACCCGCTTTAAAAAGCTTTTTAAAACAACCTCTTTTACAATATCCTTTTTGTATCAGCTGTTGTTTACATCGTTTTTTAATACGGACAGAGAAAACAGAGGACAGAATATCTGGTTATATTTACAAAACACATTCCTAAATTTGTAGGTCAATTGAGTCAAACCTGGGCTTGTTATCACATTGCATACAGCCACAAACAAATAAAGAAACAAAGAAACTACCAGATTTTAATTGTTATTATGTCGATTATGATTCATTTCTAATCAATTTAATATCATCATATCATAGTGTTGCAGCTCTTTAAATTGTCTCAGTAGCACCGAAAGCGTTATAGCCTTTAAAGATTCACTTCTTCAGTACCCTAGTGATTGTTTACTTGTTTGTTGCGTATGCCCGTTTCTACCTCGCATGATGTCAACTTGGCCTTGATCAAACTTAGACGACTGATCCTGTATTAGTTCAATCACTTAAGGTGCTTTCCTCCCCTAAATAGAGGCGCTGTTCTAGCATTAATTCAAACACTCACGGTGCTTTCGTCTCTTAAATTGAAGTTACTTTTCGGATTCAGAAAAGTATTTTAGAGAAATATCCAAAGTCTGTATTATTACAGTTTATTTCAACGATTGTGAGATCTATAAAATATAAAGAGGATATGTAAAACATTAGCAGCAGTGGCATGGTATAAATAATCTAATAAAACCCCGACAATATTCTACTAGTAGTAGACAACTTTCTCTTAGATTGTTCAGTAATTGCTTATATAACATTATTTTTTCGATTAAAACCTTTTTGCACGACCAAATTAATTTCTATTTTTCTAATGACAATCATTAAATTTAACTTTTTAACGTGAAGAATGAAGTTGTTCGTATGAAATATGATGCAAAAAATAGTCATACACTTAGTTAACATGATGCAAATTAGACCGTTGTGTATCATATCTTCCTTTAAAAACTATGCATAGATTTAAACAACCTTTATTAACAATTGTTTTGAAATCACTTTCCATGGATATTATTGAATTGCGATTAGAATTAGACTCTTATGTTTTTAGTAACCACAACAAAAATGTGTGGTTATGTAGCTTACTTTTGAACAAAATGTTATTGCATTTATTCATATATCAAATCAATTCTTTTAAAATTATCAATTTCATTGTGTCTCTACAGAATGAGAGGGTGTAAGACAGAAAGGCCTTCAACGGCTAACACAATGATTCTGGTACTAAAACCCCGCGAAGAGGAATACACAAATGCGATGCCACTGTCAGGCAGCCAGAAAGAGTTAGAGGCATGGCGCAAGAATAGAGTCATGCAGATGAAGTTAGGAGCCTACCTGGCGGAGGTGCGGATGCAGAAGAAGAGTGCAGGCAGATTACTGAAAACAGAAGAATACAGGTATATTACTTTATTTCTTATCATACATTTTGAGTTTGTTTCTTTGTATTGTAAGTATGAACGCCCCTCGCGAAAGATGCAAATTAATTAACCGGTTGTGCTGGAATAGGGCGGCTTCATGCAGCAGGTCTGATAATTTGTGGGTCCAAACGTTCGTCCAAAGATCTGCATTGTGTACAACAGAATGTTCAATGATAATATGACGTCCAAATGCTAAAAGTGGTCTTCAATCAATGGGTCGCATATTTTTATGTTGATGGCTTACACTTAGGAGAATAGAACGAAGTCTATATGATAATTTGCTTTCATGGAATGCTATCTCTATTTGAAATGTACCTTAAACATTCAGATAGTTATATTCAGCTACGGTTGATCATAGTGAACGGAGTCTTTAAGTGTTTATTGTTATTGGATTTCAACTGATTTGCTTCTTTTAAAGCGAACACGTCTTTTTCCACATGTTTGACAAGAAATTGATTGTTTAAGAATCAACTGTGGGAAAATTCTGCCTGTTAAGTAGTTGAACGTGATTTTAATTTTTTAAATCGATTAAGATGGCTAAATTGTTTTTAATATATTTTTTGGATTTTATGATTTCCTCTTTTAGAACTAAATAGTTTGATTTATATAGACTATAAGATATGGGCATCTTGCTGTTATTTATTCTCAAACTAACTAACCTACGCAGATGTTAATTTTACATATACTTTTTTGGTGCACACAAATTCTTTAGATGATTGATCCTAAAATTTACCCAATAGTAAATATGAAACAAGCGTCCATATCAAACAAGTATAGACGAAGCAGTGCAGCTACGGTGATTTTGTTTTCGTTTCCAATATAATTTAAGACGTTGTGCACAACTTTTGGATTTGAATCGTACAATATAATTTATAATACAACTTCTAAGATTGTAAGTATATAACGGGTAGACTGATAACAGCTTGAATTTAACAAGTCTCATTTTAGCTTAAGTGGTGTGCCAATGTTCATATTAATTGATTCCCTCGATGAACTGCCAACCGGGGAAAAAGTCAAAAGTGGCGGCTAAGCAAGTTTGGCGGTTCATAGAGGTGTCAAAATTAGCGTCGATTTATGATGAACAATATGGGAACAATAACAATTTGTCAACCGCTTGTGATTTCATAGAATAACCTCCCATTTCCTGTTAATGCTGAATAAACGGCTTATACATTGAACAGTTACAGCAGTTTAAACGGTGTTCTTTTGGTATGTTTTCGTTTTCTTTCAGTCTTTATTTAATTTTATTATTTTGTTTACTTTCCTTGATTTTTGTTGGTGGTTTAAAGAGATTTTTTAGCAAAAGTTAAATTCTACTTCGTACAACAGAAAATGTTGGCGCAGGGTGGCGGGTGGTTCAAAGAGGGGAATATGACTTAATATAGATAAACTTTTGGGACTTGACAAAAAATAGGCGGTAGTCGAGGTTGGCGGTTCTTGGAGGGGCGGTTGAAAGAC
Organism: Clione limacina; assembly: GCA_032362205.1. NCBI lineage: Eukaryota > Metazoa > Mollusca > Gastropoda > Pteropoda > Clionidae > Clione > Clione limacina. The sequence continues at coordinate 3,978 of JAUUEB010480976.1, read as the reverse complement.
GCAATACTGTACTTGAACCACAAATATACCGGGCTGATTCGTGCTACCTTTTTTCAAACAACTCTGTTTCTTATCAATGATGCGGGTGCCCCACAATATAATTAAATTTGTATCCGATTTTACTGTATGATATTCGAGTAAAGGAAATCTGCTTTTGGGCATCATGTATTATACTTCATGCCTGCCATTTTTGACTTGCTTAGAATTACTGACATCCCGTGTACAATTAATATATTGGAAAAAAAACACTCATGGCTTTAACAGCTTTTCAATATCATCTTGGTGTGTTTTTTAATGTATATGTTGGATCCCTATTCTGCTAAATATCCTCGAGTGTAAACAAAATGCGAAAAAAACACTGACGCAGATTTAACAAAGGGTATTCCCATACATGAATTATGATTATTTAAGTTTAAGTTATTTTTTAATCAAAAGTTATTCAATCTTTAGATATGGGTAATTCTTCATATTTTGACGGTTATGAAATTTTTTTGTTCAACTTTTTTTATGAATAAATTTTACTTTTTACACAGATGTTTAATTTATTTTATAATTGTCTTCAATTTGTGTACATGATAACGTAAATAATGCAGTCATCTTTCAATTTTAAACCTTAGAATTTGTTCATTTAATGATTACTATTTTTAGTGACTACTCAAAGACTACTCTAGTAGCTACTCTACTCTACTCGAGTAGTTTAAAATGTCCAACTTCTCTACTATGTTCAAGTAGTCCACCGAACTACTCGACCACAACGCTGCACACGGTATTGGTATTTTCGATTATATATTGAAAGTTGTTTCTTTTTAATCCTCAGATTTCTACAAGAAGTAAACCGCCGTTCTAGCGTGCCCCGATCAGTTGCAATGCTTGAACAGTTAGAGCTTTATAAGGAGAAAACGTTCCCAGGTGCAGACTACAGCTACCAGAACCAATCAGAAGCGGGTCGTGGACGTTATACTAAACACGCACCACTCAGTGCACGTACACCAATGCGGCGTCCTCTACAGTCTCTCCTAGACAGACCTCAAACAAGCGCCAGTATGATCAGAAAAAGCATGGAGGACCGTGACCTGGACATCGACGAAGATGTTCCTGAAGAGATTGACAATATTGTTGAAGAGAGGATTTACCCTCTTGCTGACAACGACTGCAAAACTCCGCCATTTACGAATCGTCAACCTGCAGCTGACTTGCCGTTTATTCGCAGGAACGAAAGCAGCGATAGCCTGAAAATTGACACATCTTTGATTGATGAAACTAAGAAAGTGGAATCTGATGTTGATTCTGGACGTAAGAGCAGTATGGCGTCACAAGATAGATCAAACTCTTCCTCGAAACTTGCTTTGCACTTCAAAGCAAAGAAGGATTTGATGACACGCAGTACATCTATGTCAAAGATGAGTCCAGTTGGTAGGTTTGGCACTGCAGACACGCCTATTCATGAAGAGAGTACAACGGAATATCCAGATTTCAACCCAGAACTTAAACTTGACGATATTTTGACAGAAGAATTTAGCGTCTTTGAAACACCCTTTGACTCCGCCCAAAACACTTCAATCACAGAAGGCACTCAAGTTAACGAACACGTTTTTAAAATTCAAGAACTATTTAATGACATTGATGATGACAAGCTAAGCATTATAGATCTGGATGTTATTGAAACTGCAACAAGACCAACAAGCCCCGAAAAGAAAATACCAAGGAAATCCAGCTCAAAACCAGTTAAAAAGACTAATTTTAATCGTTTGAAAGAACCGCCAATCTTGCCTCTCCGCCAGAACATTACCAGTGTCTTACGTCAGGAAAAGGCACGTTATGAAAATAGTCAGACAAAAGTCAAAGACTTTATGCATAAAATGTCGTCACGTGATACACTGGCAAGGGGACAGAACTCCAGAGACACTACTTCGGCTGCAAGTCGGAGGAGTTCTGCGCGAAGATAAAATCATTAATACTATTATACATATGTTCCATAACTATCTTTTCATTTCGTCCAAATTTAGGACTTTGTGAATTATATTAATTCTATCCAATGTTTGCGAAGAAAAACAAAAAGAAGCATATGGATACAAGTTATCACTTAAATACACATGTGGCTTATAAACTCTCATGTACATTAAATACATAAATATAATTCATGTCCCTTGTGATAACGTTGCAAGTATGAAGGCATGCATGGACACTATATATAAGCATAACCCGAAATTGGATTGTGTTTCATAGTGATTTATAGAATGGTCAGATAGTGTGTTTTCAAGGTGCTCTATTACATTTCGCTAACTCTGAATAAAGAGTAATGTCAAACTCCTGTGTTTTGTTGTCTGTCTATTCTGTAACAAAGCGTTCAGAAGTTCTTAAATGTTTTTAAGGTTAAAAGCCTGTTAAAAGATTTTTCAGCAGGCCTCCCTATCCCCGCTATATTTTTTTTACCTAACGTTAAATAAACACCTGGCCAAACCTAAATCCCAGACATACATTTATATGGCTATATAATTAGGGTGATTATTGATCAAAGTAATCAGTCAGTCCAGTAAATATTACGTCATTGTGTATCAAACTAAACCAAGATCCTCTTAGCCTACGGACACTATGAGCCCTTCCGGGCCCCATCGCAACTGAGATGTCTGCAACTATTGTAGTTCCACTACTGATTCTATTTAAAAATCTTGTTATACTAGTAATACAAATAGAACTCAATAAAACAATAAACTATGGCGTTGTATTATATAGGTAAGAAGATCACAGCAAAATACAAACAATGAATTACATTGAAGATACAATCATTGTGTTTAATGTGTTTTGGAATGAATTCAACAGTATACAGTATGTAAGTAATGAATTCAACAGTATACAGTATGTAAGTAATGAATTCAACAGTATACAGTATGTAAGTAATGATGAATTTCATTCTTAACATTTCTTTTAAATGTTTGAGCTAATAACTTATGTGAAATTGCTTTTATTGCATATTTTCCCTCTATTGTTGTGCCAGTAACCAGTGACTTAGTGGTTAGGGCGTCGGACTCACCATCTTTTTATTTCAGATTCGAATCCAATCGGATGCCTTTATAAAAGACACACATTTCACCACTTTAGCAAGGCAAGAATTGAATTGGGCTTTAATAGGTTACATAGAGTAAAGGGATAGTATAAAAATACAATCCCCAGACACCGTTGGTAAAATATCTGCCTCCACAACCAGGGCGGTGTGACTTTTAATATGAACCCGCTTTATTCATAAAGTCACTATCAATAGTCTTGTAATTATCCGACCAGTTGCTACTTTGTATTTTTAATCTTAAGAAACAATAATTGATATGATAAGAATATTTTGTTAAGAGTTTGAGGATTCATACCTGCTTTGATTGGGCAATTATTTTTAAAAACACGCGAGTAATCTTCTCATCTGTGCTTTTTCTCTCTGGTGATATTCAAATACCAAATTAAACTGTATGACATAATGTGTAAATAAGACAGAGATCAGACAACATTGTAAGGATGGCTTGAATACCATTACGGATAATATAGATTATTGTTCACTAGGCCTAATCATAACCGAAACACACGTCTGCACAGCCTAGGAATCGAATCCGGGCACTCTGTGTGATAGCCAGGTTCTCTACCTATTTAACTACATAGCCCAAAATTGATATCATTATACCCCTAGATTGTATTTCTCTATACAGTTCGTCGCCTCGGAATAGTACTCCTGTAACTGACATTTTGACCAATATATGTTTATTTCAGATTCCTCCATACTTTTTCCCCGCGCAAAACATATCAAAAGATGACACCTCTACGTCTAAAAATAACAAAGTTAAGTAGTGTAGAACTGTAACTGCAGTCTAGAAGTCCTGTAACGGCTCTTACATGAGTCTTAAAAGGCTCTTACAGTAGTCTTATACTCAAAATATTTATGTTGATATGTTATGTAACACAAGTGTATAAGACTCATGTATCTTCCCATACAGGAAC
>JAUUEB010480965.1:0-11118 GCA_032362205.1 Clione limacina | reverse complement strand
TTTTTATAAAGTTAATTTCTTTTCTTTTACATTTAAGTAATGAGAATATGGTCCAAATAGATAATAAGATACATATTATCGGATTTGTACTCTATATGTGTACTCATTTTCTATTTTTTCTGATTGAAAGGAAATGGCGTCAAACAGTAAAATTCACTCATGGAAATCGATTAGCGGCTACAAGGGGCAAGTGGCGTATGGTGATGACCTGTCTGTGTGACGCCGTTCATATGTAGATGTTGCTGTGAGCTTTGATCAGTTTTATGTATGATGTTCTTTTAGACTATTTCTGAAACAGAAATCCATGCAATTGGTATTTGAGTAAACAACTAATATCACGTAGTAACATATTATCTGAGCTTTAAATGTAGACTTTGCAGTGTGTACTTGTATTTTGATGTATCTCCAATACAATGTATACATTTTAACCTCTCTAGTTTCTATATGCATAGTGCTATGTGCAGCATATGTATTACTCACCTAATCACTAATAATTAAGTCAACAAGTTTTTGTCACCTGAAGCAAAACGCTTGTACAAAAACCATACGTCCAAATTAAAATTCTCACCTGCTGAGGTAATCTTGTCATTACAACCCACATATAACGTTAACTTAACTCACAAAGGAGATAAATATCACTCAGATAGAGACCCAACAGTACGATGGGCAATGATTGACAGCTCTTTGATACTTCATTTGTTTTGACTGTTGATTGTCCATTCACTGTAACTAACTGTACCTTTATCATAGTTTCGGATCTTTAGCACTTTACTTTTCCCACCGTCTAACAACATTACTTTCTTTAATACAGAACCTCGTGTTTATTCTCCCATTTGAATATCGGGTTTTACCCTTGAAATATTATCGGGCCAAGAGACAGATCGGAGAAAAAAATGGCGACAATTTTTTTTGTTAACTGGTTAGTAGTAATTTGTTTAACGAATGAGACATAACAAATTTGTCACCCGCTGGAGTGTTATGAAAAGCTAGTTATAATACATTTGGAAAAAGGGCAATCAATTCATCATTTACGCTTTTGTAAAATAAAATCAGGTAGTTCTTGAGGGTGTTTCAAAACTTGTTTACAGAGACCCCACCTATTTATATTTTGGTTTCCTTCTTTTGGTATAATACATGGGCGTATCTTTGACTTTAGAATAAGGGCTTGGGGCATAATGACATAAATCGCAAATCCGGTGGACGTGAAGCGCCTAAAGTTTTGAAGGGGGAGGGTGTACTAAGTTCATTCTACAAACAAAACTTCAATTAGACTAATTAAATTAATTTGCACATAAAGAACTTCATCATCCACAATTTGTTTTTTTTTTACTATTCCTTGCAAACAAAGCAGACGAACATCAAGTGTCGTTTATTACATACTTGCACAATTGGAAATAGCGCATGATTATATTAAACAACAAGTTATCATTGGTTGATGACGTTTGTGAAAGTTAAAGTCAAAAGCTCGAATAGTCATCACCTTTTTATAACAAAGACAGACCATATATATTATGCAATCCTAATTGGTCTATATTTGTTACGTCGTGTCGTCCCTCTCAAGTAAAAATGTCGTATGTCAAGACACTAAGTTTTGAGGAGAAGAAAAGCAATGTTTAATTGTTATTTTTAAATAATTACTTTACGGCGTGTGTTATTTTAAGACTTGGTTTCAAAGATACTAAACTGTTTCAAAGTTATTTCAGACGTTTCTTTATATAGAATAAGCGACTTTGTCGTTGTAGTTTAATTCTCATAACACTGTTATTAGACGAATGCTAAAAAACAACATTTTTTCAAGTTTGTTTGTTGCGTCTAAATTGTTTTACGAAACACTTTGCTTTCAACTAAAGCCTGTAACTTTATCTCTGCTAAGTTTTGCCAAATAATGTGTCGTCACTTAAACACATGTTTTGACCATCAGCAAGAATAATTGCTTGAGGCAGGCAGTTTTCCCGAGCTCCTACGTTCTATCTCATTGTTTGTATTCATGGACCGAGTTCAAGGTATTGCATGTGGAAATAAGACCGAAGAATTTGTATGGATGGTCTGAATTTTTTTTACGTTTTTTGTGAGTAAAGCTCGGCATGACAAATCATGACCTAAAACGCACGGTTTCACCTCCCGAGTCGAACATAAGATATCCGCGTGGTTATCAGACGTGTTATCTACTAAGCTACAAAGCTCGCCGTCACATGAGAAAGATAAAAAATACTACTACTACGGCCGTTAAAACGGTGCGTAATTTAAATTACATTGAACGATCATCTCTGATTGATTTTTATAATAAACACACACACAGTCTGCCTTGTTCAGTTAGCAAGCCACAAGTTCTGCTGTGCATACCAGTCAAGCATATTAAGAACTTTACGTCTTACCAGAGTGTTTTATCTAACTGATTTAACACTACTCAAATGTACACCAGATGCCCATTACTGACAGCAACTGTCTCATTCATTCCAATGAGATAACTTAACTGACATTCACCGATCTGAATGTGTTTCTAAATTGAGTGTCTAGACAATTCGTTAAAACTTTCAAAATTGTCAAATTAAGAAAATAAGAACGAATATGTAACTTGAAAACTTGACAGTCTTTTTTTCGTCTTAATGCGGATTTCATTATGTGGTTTGCGTTCGGTCTTTTGAATTAAATGTCCATTGTTCGAGTGCAAGTATTTGGTAATAAGCTAACATTTTAGTTTATAAGTCTCTATCAGGCGCGTAGCCAGGAGGGGACGCTATTTCAATCCAAAATGCTCTAGAATTGCACAATCTTTTACTTATTTTCAAAATGTCGGCCGCTTCCCTATTTGTGATACAAATTGCCCTAAATTTGCACCATTTATAACTAATGTGAAACATTTCGCCCGCTTCACGGCTATGATTTGATTTTATTCAAAATGGCCCCCTTATTTCAAAATCATGGCTACGCGCCTGGTCTCTATTGTATTTTTGTTTCTGATAAACCCATTCATTAAAGATGCAATCTGGGTGAATAAACATTCTGATTATGATTGTGATAACTTTTGTAAATTGAACGATTTCTTCGATAAGTGAACAAAGAATTTATTGAATGTCAAAACTTCAACTTATATTTGCATATTCTTGGGGGAATGTTACTAACGATCTTGATTTCAACGCTGGTTAGCAGAATATTCTAGAAGAGTCGCGTCATGTTATATAAGTAACCAGACTGAAGGTTCGAGAATGGAATAGGCATACGAGGTTGGGCAGCGAATCATCCATTTCGAAAAAACAAAAACCGGGAAAACAAGATGTTTTCTTTTTCACTGATTTATAACTATGATACAAAACAAACACAATATAAATAAAACGACGGGGCAAGAATGAACCTCTTCTCCTCCTCTGGGAATATCCTGTGCCCGAATGGGAATGGGAGTTTCGGTGCTTTATATCTTGGTATGCTGTTGAGTTCAGTTAGGCGATATCTTTATTACATAGTTATTAGATTGAATGTCGGTACTGACAACCTTAAGAGCGTCAAAATTACATACAATAAACATTGTTGCGGACATATGATCTAAGAGGTCAAAGTTCCAAATTATGAGACCACTCGTCATATTGGAGAGAGTTCACTTGATGATTATCAAAGATAGTTCAACAGTTCGTTCCTTCTAGATCATTAAGTTTCTTCGTCAGAATGTTGGAATGGCTAGACTAAGCATGGGTATTCATTCGAGGGGAATTAAGATCCATTTTGAAATTTGTGACATTCTTACAGCATCTTTAATTAACGCAGTCAGAGCTTAAAACGAATGAACATTACCGGAGATCTTGAATTTTAGAGAGCCATTTTGTTGTTGTAAGCATTTACTATCAGTTTTATATCAACAGCATTAAAACATGTTGTTATATAAACTCCAAGAGTCCTGGAGAATCCTTTAAGCTTAAAAAGATTGTCGTGGCCCAGGAGAATGTATCACATAATATATTCTAGTGCCATCCTTTTCTGTCACTAGAGAGCATTGTAGTTTCTTTAAGGCTACGATACCTGGCAAATTATTATAAACTTGCTTATGACCGGTTGCCCCATGGGTTAACCATTTTGTTTGACAAAACACCACTGCTGAGACTGATGGTCGGGAAGTTATGAGCCACATGACTGAAACATCGGGTGTATTCAGTCTCTTACTTAAAAGTTGTGCTGTGACTCACACTCTGATTCAAACCGTCCCCTTATTGAGGTGGAGCTTGCCAACAACCAAAACTACTCGCTGGATGACACAAGTGCAGATTAATCCTAAAAATGAGTAATTCCAAGTAGTCAGCGCCAATCAGACCTCTGGTACTGAACCATCCTTACACAAGTCGGTTTCCCATTGGCATAATATATCAAATGCTATATTCCAATGTCATCAACAGATATCGCCAGAGTTGTTTGTACATACGTTAAAAGACTAGTATTCTTGTTTATCACTATAAAACGTCTAAATATTACAATATTGCTATTGATGCTTTTATTTTACATAATTGTGAGCCAGACATATCAAAGTACTGAATTCTACAAATGTGTTTAAGCGCAATTTCGTTGCATGAAACTCATCTGGTGGACCTCAGTGATATATCGATGATTACTGAATTAAGTAGTACATTGGTTATGTAATAGCGATCGTGTCTCCGGAGATTTGAAATGAACTTTAACACATTGGCGTCAATGAGAGCTTTTATTTTCAACTTACGTTACTTTCAATTACTTAATTATAAATATAATTTCCCATTGTTCTACAAAAAAAGACATCCTCTAAAACCTCTCAACAGCAACCGTCTTAATGACTTCTGTTATTTCTCATATTACTTGGATGTCTGATGAGTAAATATGAACAAATAAAATATATCTATGATGACTATCGTATCAAACTGATCAATCTTCACAAGTTAACGTTTATATTTATTTGTTTGGACACAGAAAAACTCAATTATTTCAAAACACGCTAGATTATGTTTGAACTAAAAACCTTCAAGAGATAGAGGTCACAATTTCTGGTAAAGTCGAGTTCTCACATATATGTTAGTTTATTATTATGAAATTGTTGTTATAAAATTGAAAATATATGTTTTGTGGAGATAAAGGATGTTAACTCAAACTGCAGCTCTGAAGATTGAAACACTTAAGCTGCTCATCTGTAAATATCACACTTGCATTTGAGTCCAGAATTTGATTGATTTCAACCATAGTCATAATATTGATTTGGTATATAAAATTATCACATACATTTTATACTCATCTGCTGATGCTTCATTTTTCAACTCCAATTTGGTGCAGATCCAACTCAAAATTTAAGTGTTTGACTACGACAATTGGCATGGAAATGGAAGATTTTCAGAATGTGTCTCTCTTATATCTTGTATATACAGTTTGATGAGACGAATTAAGTGATATTCATCTATGTAAAATGATTTATAATCGAATCGTTTCAATTTTCTTGTAAGAATACACATATTAACCTCTTGTGTCTCATTACAAATTGCGAACTGAGCACCAATTGATATCCTCCATCATTATTTGAACACGGTTAATCCTACAAAAAGTTAACGCAAATGTACCGAGTTCATTATGAGATCAGAAAAAGAAATATAAAACACCACTCGAGGTCCACAGAAAAATTTCAAAAATGGGGTTCATTTGAGAACTATGTTAAGGGGGGAAGTCGGGGGAAAAATTGGAAAATGGAAGCTTAATGGTGCATTTTAGAGCTATATTAAGGGAAGGGGGTCGGGGGAAAATTTGATAAATGGAAGGTAAGTGGTGCATTTTAGAGCTATGTTAAGGAAGGTCGAGGAATTTTTTGAGAAATCGAAGCTAAATGGTGCATTTTAGAGCTATTTTAAGCTGGTTCCGGACATTTTTTGAATAATGACAGGTAAATTGTTGCGGGAAATTTTATCAACTTGCGGGAAATTTTTACAGGAATTACTATTTTTTCTCGAAAAATTCCCGCGAGATCGCTCTTTCGCCAAAAATTCCCGTCAACGAGGTTGACGGTTTTTGCACTTTTTCCAGCCCTGTTAACTCAATAGATGTACCTACCACTTCCTAAAAAATAACACTTTCATTAAGACGGCTTTAGCGACGACGTTGATATGACCCAGATAAAATTAGGTAAACAAAAGTAACTTCAATTTCAAGGCAAATTTCATGCTATTGTTTTGTGAACAGCAAAGTAAGTATTGAGGCAGAGCTATTTTAAGTCTTTGTAAACTTGTCATTTACAAGCACAAACTCTAGATTTATGAACACAGCGTTAAAAGTATTTCTATTACAATTAAAGTTCTTACCATTGATGAATGAATGAACAACTTTTTACCCTGAAAATTCGTAGACATTTTTAAAATGTTCTAATCTGTTTATTTGATAATTAACCCCGATATAGTGAGGCAAACTATGTACTTCTCCGTTATAATTAACCTTAAGTAATTAGGAAGACACAGTATCTTGTCATAATGGAACTAGGAAAGTTAAAAACGTCGGGTCTATACACGTTTTTTCTAGGAAATTTGAGATCGACAAGTGATACTTTTTTTTATAGTTTCACATGTTGGGGATCGGGTAGTGATATTTTAAGCCTAATCTTTGCGTTCTTGAAGATTAAAAATTTAGCCGTCGTTGTTGCGTTTCCCGTCCTGCGTTTAGCCGTCGTTGTTGCGTATTCCCGTCCTGCGTTTAGCCGCCGTTGTTGCGTTTTTCGTTCCGGCGTTTTTGTGTTAATTTTGGCAAATCTGTCTTACACGTTTGGAGGATGGGGCATCTACTAGTTATAATAAAGTCTCAATGTGAATATAATATTTTTACATGTAAAAAAGTACTGGTTACACAGCTGTTTTGTAAATGTGTGTACACGTTTTTTTAGACGAATCAGTATACATAATTGCGTGTGTGAGAGTTTGCATTTAAAATAAGTCATTTCACCAGGTTATGTATAATAACTGAGAGAAAAGTTGCATTGGATTACCTTGTTTCTGTCATTTTCTCCCTGCGATTGAAGTTGGCTTATGATGATGAATGTATGATATAATTTAAATCTAGTTGGAAACGAATTACGCAGTCGAACACTCACGAATATACCTCGTCGAGTAAAATCACATTGTATTTCTTCGCCTTCGTCAACTAATTAAAGATGCTCTATCATGCGTAGGCTAACATAGCTAAAAACAAGCGAAGTAGATATTTAATGTCAGTTGTGCTTAATGAAAATCGATCTTGAAAAATACAAATATATGTTCATAAAAAAGTAGAATGGGGCGACAACTTTATGATCCACACAACAACAACAAATACAATGTTATATATGTTAGATGGCTATATTATCAAACTTTATCATGTGAATTGGTTTGTCTACACATTGAACAGCCCAGTGGCATCACAATAAACAGTTTCGCTTCAAGGCCACCAGGATATTGATGCCAAATATCAAGGAAAATCGAGTACAGTTTTCCTCTTATCTTCGTTTCTTATTAATCATAGCATTATTGTTACAAAAATAAAATACGTTCCCCGGAGAAAATCTAACTGGAACATAAATTGATGCCCGGAAGGTGAAGACATCAAAGCAAGACATCTTTGAAATATTGCACTTGCGTTTCCAAATATAGATAGCGTATAAAAAGTGAATGACAAAATAAATATTTTAAACTCAGCGAAAGCTTGACGTACACGTTTTGTAAATAAACGAAGCTCGATGCAATTCCAAACGTAAAAATGAAATAGATAAGTTTAATTTAGTGATTTAATTACTTCAACGCTCTTTCTTATGTTTGTATTCTTAAGAGGTCTATTTGATTTTTTGTTAACAATCGTATGTCATAACGAAAATAATTTGCCAGGTTTCAGTGAAACACGTAGAAAGCTATTATGTCAGTTATCTTATTAAAAGTAAAGGGAGATCATAATCAAATAAACCTTAAAGTACTCCTTTTCAAGTGCGTCATTTTACAGTGTGTGCGCAAAAATATCCCTGTATATTGTTAAAAAAGATGGCGTTTGTGAGTAATTTCTCTTTGTAAGCAATATTGCTCAATTCAAATAAGTGAATAAAACTCATAATACTCATATAAACTTATCTTCAAAATTTCATAAAAATCGATGAAGTTTTTAACCAGTTTTGTAGTTCTAAGCTATGCACGGGAACCTTTTTGAGCAGTAAAGATGACGTCTGTGGGTTATTATTCTTTTTAAGTAACATATTTCAATGTCATTCATATAATAAGCTTATTATAACCATGGGAACTAGTGTTTAAGTTGAATCGATTCAGTTATCGATCTGATCAATAGTTTTATAGTAAGTTTTAGTAGTAGAAAAACGACCAAATTAATCATTTTAATGATCCATATTTCAATTAACTTTATACCAAACGATATCATGTCTTGTACTTGTATGACATGGCCTTTTAACTTGAAACAATCAAAGACAGGGGAGGACAGTTGTGTCCCCCTTGTCAACTCGAGTGGCGAGTGGCTTTCTTCGAAGTTTGGATTTATAAAATTGCAAAATAATTTATCTCAATATAAGTTTAATCACAAAAAAATAACATTTCTTTATCAAAATAACTCAAACTGGTCGCGGCGAGCAATCGAAAGCCTTTTAAAATAATTTTGAATTTATTTTTTCACCAAATAAGAACATTGCCACGTGGTGCAACAACCCGGAAACGCTTTTTTATCAATGTTGTCAAGGTCCATAAGTAATAGGGGAATACAGACGGACAGCGTGCATCAAACAATCGGTCTGAGTGTGATCGGTCATGACTAGGCACCATGATGGTAGACATAAATATGTATTTTTTCTTCTTTTTAGTCTTATGCATTTAACAAAATCTAGGAGTCATGATTTCACTTGCATTGTCCATAATTTTTTTAATTGATGATTTTATTTCAAATGTGTTGAGAAAAATAGCAATGATTGACTAAAATATGTGAAATATATGACCAAGCACACAGGGGTTAAGAAAATAACGAGTGTTCTCAATACGTCTTTTTTCGAACACAGATGATTTTCTTATTTTAATACCTCCTTACATTAAACAGAACAAACATCGATTTCTATCAACAAGACCAAATGTTTTGATTACCATCAAGGTCCTTGTATTTTTTATTTTATTTAAGCTGCAACGAGGGAATACGTCTCGCAACACAGGGTGAAAAGCTATTATCTGTTCTTATTCAAGTCTGACGGTCATAATGTGTCAACTTAATCATTCAACATATATTAACATCTAAACATCTATTATTCAGAATCAGCGATGGCTATACTGGCCTTGACAGGCAGACATAGAAATATAATCAATGCAGAGAGACATGGTAATTTTGTTATTAGTATTGTAATAATAGTGGGGTATTAGGGGTTCCCAATCTGACATTTTCCAGTACTTTAGGAAAAGTGCGCAATATAGACAACAATGAATTGCTTTAAAAATCAAATAAGTCTAGAAACAATCCTTTTTATACGTGAGGGAACGGCACATGGTTAGACATAAGGAACTTATTAATGTTTCGAGACATATTTTTAAGTAAAGTGTTTTAGCATATATTAAAAAGAAACCATAATTAGCGTGATGCCCCTTATTCTCTGTAAGGCTTTTTCCTTCAGAGAGTTGAACATTTAGAGACAGTTTCTATAACTTGGAGTGCTGAGACTTATATTACGGGCTAGCAAAAGTGCCCAGCCTGAGTTTCAGGGTTCTAAAAAATCCGTCATATAAAGTATCAAGGGCGTTGACATTTCAAAATGGTCGTTCCTTAACAGTTATTTAGAACTTTAAAAGCCTGTACTCGACGAAACGAACACGACAAAGCATTGTTTGTGATCTTCTTGATTTTTATGCAAGGGATTGGCCAACTTCCGTGTTAGGTGCTCACACATATTTTAACATATAGTATTTTTAGCATCTTCCTCTTTTTACTGGTATTTGCTGTGCTCTATTAAGCAAAATGTAATGCAAACCTAAACATATATTTTAATTTGTCCAAACCACTTAGTGGATAAATTAATCGTACGGGTGCTACTATAAATTGTGATCACTCACGCAAAAGACACATAAAAACATGTATTATCGGATTTGATTCTGCGAGAATATGCTTTAAACATATATATTCATTTATTAAGATACAAGCAATTTGAATATTTATATTATGATGACGCCACTAATTTATGTTACATAAATATTTTGAGCCTAGATAAACAGGTTCGGTAGAGTCAAGCGGAGTGAAAAGTTAACTCTCCCCCCCCCCCCGCCAAATAGATATCAAGACCAGATCAGACGACCCATTTTCCGAGACAGACTTAATATCTTCAGACTAATAGTCTATGTCTAGAAAATAAACAATATATTCATGCGCCTTGGCTCACAACCAACTGCACTAAAATAAGCCGTCTCGGTGGACAGCATTGACAAATGGAAAATGTGTTTACGTTATTTTACAATCAGTAGCATAATACTTCGTTTAAAACCTACGCACTTGTTTTTCACCGAATTATTTACAGAAATTTTTATTTCTAGGGGGCGGCTACGCGTTGTTTTACAATCACTAACCGCGACTCAAGCCTCTCTATTCAAGAACCCGATCTTTGCGATCTAAAACGAAACCTGCAAGGACGTCCAGTAGGTCTAATCCATCTTCAAGAACTGAAAGTCCTAAGAATTGACCAGAAATGGACACCCGGAGTGGAGCCTGCAGCTAGATCTTTGAATCGTGGACGGCCCAGGCGCGTTCGATTTCCCTTACTGGTGCCACCCTTTATCACACTGAACGGGCTCTGACCCGTACTGGTACCTATCGCGGAAAACGGATAATTGGGCTGCCGAGGATAGGGGCCCAGCCAGTCGCAATCGCAGTCCCGCTCACCTCGTACGAGGCGTGGATGCTCCGGGCGATCCGGGCCGTCCGGGGACAGTCAACTTGTTGAACTGGACTGGGCCCCAGCAATGGCCCCATCCCCTGGCACGTTGAGTATGGTTGGAATCTGGCGCATTAGACGCCAGCCTCCGTAAAACAAACGATGTCACCCATTAGCTGGTTGACGCAACCTCAACTGGCTATGAACATAATATGCTAGGGGCGGTGTGGGCTGCCTTAGCGACAACGCATGTCTGAACTGGAACA
>JAUUEB010480964.1:0-17893 GCA_032362205.1 Clione limacina | reverse complement strand
AATGCGCGAATTGTTTTCTCTGTGTTTGTGTCCTTTTTTATTTAAACGAGGGTGGGGGGGGGGGCAGTAGGGAGTCCGCAAATTGTAAAGAAATCGTGAAAGGGGTCCGCGGGAAAAAGTAATTGAGAACCGCTGCCTTAGGGTGCTATGCTTGGCCCAGTACTGTTCACCCTGTACTGTATACACAGGACATGTTGTTAGTGAAATCAAAGAATATTATTTGAATTACCAGCTACCAATACTCAGTTCTTCCTACAGACATAAATAATATAGTTAGCCCAATAGAAGATTGTATTATGGCAGTAAAATGGTTGTTAAATGGGAATCATCCTTGTTCAGTGGTTATAAATTCAGAAAAAACTTGCTTGATAAACATGCCTGTTGTAAATATTACTATACCTTTTTGAAAAAAAAAAAAATTCTCGTTGTCCTTTTCAGTTCTGAATTTTCTTGACCAGCCAAGTCAATCACCTTATAAGCTGCATGCATGTATCTTGTAATCATGAGAACCTGTTAAATTAGACATTTTCTTAGCACAGACGGACCATGCAAACTTGATTACTGCAATTCTCTGATGTTTGATATACCTAAAATTCTGTTTAATGCATTACACATTGTACAAAATAATGCAAGGGCTTAGACTGAAAAAATGTTAAGTAGGCCATTTCATGTCATACCTTAACCAATTATTACATTTTAATTGTATGTTATACCCTGTCTTCATTTCTGTATTATTTATTTAATTAGATAGATCGTTCAGTGGGTACTTAGTTTAAATATTTTTTTCATGCTCTATTGTTATTCCTGTTTGTCATACTTTAAACTTATTCAATATATATTCAGATTTTTGTTATGTGTTTGTGTGTGTATATGGGTTTATGCATGCATGCATTTATTCATTTCATAAGGATACTTTAACAAATTAATGAAATTGTAAATTGCTTATATCCTACAAGGAGTGTTAGTAATTAGTTATTGTATATGCTTTTTTTATCAGTTATATTCTTTTCTGGTTATTGTTTAATAGTTTTTATTCTGTTCTGAGAATCAACTATAGACAGTCATATTATACTCAATGTTTACGTCACATATATATTCAAAGTAACTACAGACACTGTTAACTTTGGTCATTATTCTTTCTTTGTATTTGTATTCCAATTACATACTGCATGTTTGTAAGCTTGAAAAAACAGAGTTTCTATCCTTTTAGACCAATAGATGATAGTTATTTGACATACTTAAAACTAATTGCAATCACTATTTGTTTCATAATTCCTGTAATGTAATTACTTTATTATTAGAATAAAATACATTATATTTGCTTACAGTTTCATGTGAGTAAAAGAAATACTATATGAGTCAGTCACTTTTTGTTTTTATATTAAAAATAAGTCTCTTCGCACATACAACTGTATCTATTACCTGAAAAAGAGAAACACAAATTCTGAACTACAGCTCTGATTAGAATATATGTTAACAGTGTCTCATCTAATGATTTTAGATGCTTTTGTGAGAAATTGGCTTTTAATATAATATCTATCAGTTTAAAAGAATTAAATATTACTTAATTAAATCAAGAATATTATTGGATTTAATTCTGTACAAGTTTTATATTTTGAAGCCATGTCACAAGACTAGAAATGAAGATTTAGCAGTTTGCATTGTGTATTTTGTCACAATATTAGGTTTTCCACTTAGAAACCAGAAAACTTAAAATAAATGACTTTGTTTGAATTATGTTACAAAGAACATATATAAGAACATTTTTACATAAAGGATTTCAGCTTTTCAAAGTATTTTCATGTTTTCAAGTTAGGCTGTACTATTTTATTGCCAGTTTACAAAGGATAATATCAATGCAATATGTTTCAATAAAATATTGTAAGAATGGTCTTGATGTAAACTGTACACATATCTTGGTTGAGATTTGTTAGAAACAACTTTTATTATATTCGGACACTGTCTATTGTGTTAGAGCCTTATAAGTGAAAATAGGAAATTTCTGTGACTTCCTCTTCATTCAGGGTATCCAAGAAGCTATATACCTTACATAAATCTCAATGAATAAAACACTTTTAGGCATTTCTCAATACATGAAGATTATACGAAAAAAGAGTCCTTAATGACGTCCCATCCACGGACCAAGTAGCACAGGCCTTATTTTAGCCTTCGTCCTCTTGCATGTGAGACAAAGGCATAGGCCACCACACATCATAAACACTGGCAGAGATATTTCCACACTTTCTTGCATTATAAAAAAAAGAAAATGTGGAAACTGCAAGAATTTACATGCAATCAGCATTGGTAATGTCTGGGAAAAAACCATTAAGTATTAAGATGAATATGTCCCATTCAAGCAATTTCTATGATAAGGTGAAGAAGGTGAAGTTAGACATTACCTCTATGGAGAGAGAGAAAGAGGAGTAGAAAGACACAAGAGTTTGTTCCCCTTTCTTTTTCAACATATTTATCCCATTATAATGCCAGTTATATTTTTTTCTATATGACACATAATTTCATTCCACTACAACTACCTTCCTTTTCAACTGCATGAAGTCAGCTGCACAATATCTCAATGTTATAAAATCCTATATTCATGAGATTTATAGTTCCTGCATATCACTACTGATGTCATCAATCCATCTACCCTTTGGTTTTTTCCCTGTTACAATCATGTTCGCAACATTTTTAAATTTGTATGTTTAAACATATCTGGAATGTACGTGTAAAAAAGATGAATGCCCATTATGTGAGATCATCCAACAGCCATAAAACAAGTGAAATAACACAAATGCACCATATACAAGTTACGAGACGATCCAACCCTTTTGATTGGTTGTGCTCTTTTGCTTCCATGAACAAAATCTCATGTCATGTTCGTTATTTCAATATGTTGCATATTTTTTTTTATTGTAAAAGCTAAAGATGATCAAAAATAACTAACTTGTTTTTTCACTTTTTCCATTCTTCATCTACATATGTACACAGGTCTAGCAGTTTGGATCACTTTCAAGCTTCCTCAGGTGACTTAACTCATCAAGAGTTACTAGTAGATGTCATACATGGCGGTGAGAGGTCAACTAGTGTGCCTGGATACAGCCCACAATACCAGGTAGATCTGTATATATGTGTCTTGCTAAACTTATGTAATGTTATACCAATGTTCTACTTAGTTTATTCATGACCCTGAGTCTCCAAATCCTCTGCCGTCAAAATTTGCCACTTGTCGCAAATTTCAATTTTTAAAATTTGTTCACAATCTCATACATATCTAAAAACAAAAACTAAGTTATTTTTATGAAAAATAGGCAGGATAGGAGAAAAACAAGAATTGTAAAAAACAGTCTTCAAATTTTTGTGAACAACAGGTTTTTAAAAGGAGCTGCTGTCTCAAAAATGGATTTGAACACATAGAAATCTTCAATTTCTGTCAAAAGCTTTTTTATTTCTAAAGTAAAATGGTAACCTGATAAATAACAAAACTGAATGGGGAATACCCTTTTTGCCGAGAATTTCGCTCTCGGCAGGTAATGAGTAGAGACTAATGAACGGAAGATCATTCTGAGGAGGAGCGGTTCACTCAAAAATTAAAAAAAACAAAACAAACGAGTGGCATTAAAAGGATGTGTTAAAGGTACTTCAATTAGATAAAGTTTACTTCAAGTATGAGTTGCAGCAATACTTTTGTGGTCAAAATAATACAACTTTCAAAAGTAAAATGGTTGGGGAAAAGTTATTGAGCTTTTTTGACAGGACATTCCTAATCACATTTACAAGTCAATATCTCAAAACTTAAAAGTGCGACAAGTTTTAAAATCAGGAATGCAGAACAGAAAGGGATTTAAGTGGCCCTAAAATGTTAAGCTTTGGAGCCGAAAAGCTTTAAGCTTTTGAGCTGGAGAAATCCCTTCCGGCACCCCAACCCTGGTTTTCGGAATATGGTTTGATAAAGTTACTAATAAAAACAAAGCACAGAACCTCACATAATCAAGCCACAATAAGTGATTTTGTTTAAAACCTGCAAAAACTGAAGTACGTTTTGAAACTTTTAATATCTTATTGCAAAAAATATGTTTTTAGCTTCAACCATCTTTCCATCTATAGTATGGATTTAAAAATCAGGCATATTTGACAAATCCATTTAGAATTATTTATTCATATAGCAGCAAAGATTAGATAGAACACCATAGTAACAAGGGCTCATAATCACAAGCTGCATAGTAATAGAATATTCTTATAAAAGTAGTTATTGTTTTTGATATAGTCATCCAAATTATTTTTTCTAAACTTTTAAACTAATTGTATTTTACCTTAATGTTTAATCAATCAATTGTATCCACCAGTCCAACATTGAAAAACGCAGTACTACTCCAGACAACAGAATCAGGGTTCTACCAACATCAGATATGCCAGCATTTCGTAATGCTTTGATCACAGAGAGGATGGAGGACACACTTGGACGCACCAGTTCAGCATCTCACTCATCTGTGTCGTCACGTGCCAGCAGTCGAACCATTACACCTGTGGCAGCTGAGAATGGGACCAGAGAGGTGAGAAATGTTGTATTAAATTTTGCTGCAAGCATTTTGTTTAAAAGAATATTTTCTGTTTCTTTTAATAACATTTAAAGGTGCTATATCAATGTCCTTTATTACTTATTACTTTATCATTCATCTCAGTAAACTGATCTATTGCATTTTGTTTTAAAAACAAAAATTAACTAACAGGATTTTTAGCAAAAGATGTTTGGGACATAGGTGTAGAAAATTGATGGGTGGCATTAGATAAACCATCATAGTAACAAAGGGCTCATAATCATACTTGTGATAAGTGACAAGTGTGCACCTGTTTGCCATAATTCAAATTATTTAAATGTGACAAGAGCAGGAATGTTTCTTGTTGTTTTTAAAAATTATTTCATATTATAATAGTGCACACAGAATTTACCAATGTTAATGGAAATAAGTTTTCAAGCCATTAAAACTTTACAGAATCTCATTAAATAAAGACTGATTCAGTTTCTGGTTCATTTTGAAAAGAAAACAAAGCTAATCAGTGAAACATAGTTGGGTTATTTTTCTGAGTGTGTTGACTTTTTGCCGACACTCTTTAGAAATAGGTTGTGGTTGACCAAGATAGGCTCAGCAGGAATGAAATGTCAATGATTTGTTGGATGTGTGGCCCCTTCTCTAAAGATCAGTCCAGTAAGGAGATTAGAACCAAGATGAGTTTTACCCCAATCACTGTCCTTATGCAGTGTGGCAGGCTGCGATGGTTTGGGCACAGAAGAATCCAAGCCCTAATGGTCCCTAAAAGGCTGACCCCCAAAATTGTGATGCAAAGTCATAGACATGGATTTGAAAGCCAAGAGGCAACAATCAAGACAAGCCCAGGACTGTGACATCTAGATGTCCCTAATTCATTGTGAAGTCTAACCCATGAAATATGGAAAATGACCATAACCGTAGATGATGATATTGGTTATGATACTGTGTATCCGCAAACTTGGTTTATGTGACGATACATCATAATATTTCATACAATTTTAGGAACATTACTCAGCCTTGAAAACAATGACTTTTACCAGACTGGTCAGTTCATAATCAGGCACAAACCCTTTTGCGGAAATATTACAAACTTCATTAAATTCCAGAAATGTTCTTGATACATGAATACATACATTTTGCACAGTTTGAGTATGATGTTATTGTCAGTTCATCAAGTTGATGTCAAGTTTTGTACATTTTATTATCAGAGCCACAATGATCGCATGCATGACCTTGATGATCAGGTAGCCAACCTGCGTAAGCTGCTGATGAGTCGTGAGTCAGAGGTCCACTCAATGTCTGCACAAATGCTGGACCTTAAAGACATCAACAGGTCCCTGAAAGAAGAACTGGAGCACCGCAGACATCGCAGTCATACACCTGTTTCTGGTGACTCAACTGAGGTAAATTGTTGTTTTGGTTCTATTCCCAGTCTACCAAAACTATTTCTGTATTTTCTATTTGTATTGCCCTTGCAGGCCCACATCATTGTTAATTGACATTTTCTGACAGTGCTGACTTTATAAAGGAATAAAGAAGACTTACTTAGAACTTAGAACATACTCTTCATGTGTAATTTCAGGTCAGCCAAACATAGTTTAAGATCCCTTTAAATCAATACTGGTTGATGCAGCACAAAATAGAACAAGTTCTCGGAGTCTTTGCAGGGAAGTGCTTGTAGTGTGGTGTGGGCACACCTACTTTTGTTTGCAAGATACCACTTGGTTTCTACCATGCAAAAATAGCAATGATGACTCTCTATGTGAGCCCGACCTCAGTCTGTCAAATGAGTTTTGATATGTTTCTCTACTGCCACCCAGTTTAAACTTGTATTTTGATGTTTTTCAGGCGAGCGTTAAAAATGGATCAATTTTTAGCATAGGATTGTAACCTCTGTACATTTAATAAAAAAAAACTGTTTAATTGTAAAAGTTTGGTTCACCTTTCATACATGTTGTTTTACGGTTTGTGGTGTGATACTTATAAGGAACATTACCTGTCTCTAATTAAGAAAAGATATTAATAAATACAAAAGACATGGGAGAAAACAGCCTTCCCCAGAAAGGTTAGAAAGAGGCATCAATCTTCAGCAGATAGCCAGTGTTAAGGGTGTTTAGGGAAGTTAATATCAGTACACCCTAAATAATGAGCTGGTTCCCAGTTAAATCAGAGATTTTATGCTGATGCTATGAAAATCAAGAAGAAGAAGGGAGAATTTGGAAACACGTCTGACTGTTTTGAGAAACAGAAAACAGGAAGTTGTATTTCAGAAGTTGCCTCAAAACTTTAAATAATTATAATTGAGTGCAAAGGATGTCACCTTTTTTGACTGTCTCTTAATAATGATGATAATTAATAATAAAGATAATTGATATAGCACATTTCCGGCCCAGAAGCTAGCTCAATGCACTTTACAATGTTATATTACACAACAGGCCAAATGGAGACATACCTGCACATTCTCAGCTTCCTGGGAAGTCTACAAGTGCATCATGCCTGTTAGGCACCACACCTTAGGAATCTTACATATACATTCATTACCTTTGGTTGGGTACTCAATTAGCAGCTGAGTGAACAGGGAGGCAACTGAAAAATCATCAGTTGTTTCAATCGTCTGCGTGTCCCAAGATGAAACTATCATTAACCGACTGTGCCACATCGCTCCCAGTCAAACTGCTGAAGATTGATGCCTTTTTCCAACCTTTCTGGGGAAGACGATTCTCTTCCATATCTTTTGTATTGAGTAAAGAGCTTTGCACCATTTTCTAAGATGATTTACATAAATACTTCAATTAATAATGTCTCAAACTTGTTTGATATTTTGCAGTTCAAACAGTTACAGTCAGAGAAAGAGATCCTAGCTAAAGAGGTTGTGTCACTAAGGGAGGAGATTCATCGCTTAAACTGCAGTCAAGGGTCAGGAAGTGGTAGGACATCGTCCACTTCAGCCATAAGTGACTACTCCCCCAACAACCCAGCAGTTTTACAGCGAAAGATTAGTAAGTTGAAGTATGTTTTTTTTATATATGAGCAGTCGGTAGATCATCTGGCTATCATGTGGGTAATACTCAACTCTTGAATACCCAATGCTTACTAATGAATATTAACTGTTAACTTCGTTTTACTTTTCTTTACTAGACTATGTTATACTTGTCAAACAACTTTGGAATTATTGTTTTTTATTAAAGTAGTTTTAAAATCATAGAAATATGTGGATCCATTTGCTAGAAGCCATCATCAACTAAAAATATCTGATAAAATTAAACAAAATGATGCATTTACAATGGGATTTTTTTGAAGCTGGGATAATCAAATAGACTTAAAAGACCTCAAATGACATGTTTTTAATCAAGATAGGTGCAAAAGGAGAATTGCTAGACATCACAAAGTCAAGAAAACTGAAATATGTTTAGTCTGTAGCACAGCATAATATACTCGAAAGCATAGAAAGGTAGTGAGTTGCTATATCATACAGTGTACAGGAATCAGGTACTACAAGTGTTTCCACATGCACAGCAAGAACAGGAGTTGGAGCCAGACAACTCAACCAATAAATGGTGAAAAAAAGTTTTGTGGTAGTGAATGTTGATTGGTAAAATGATAGGTGTACAATCAGAGATGTATTGATAAATTATTTGATTAAGTCTGGAAATAGTCAGATAAAGCGGAAATTTTAAAACCACCAAGAACAAAAATAATTGCATGTAATCAAGTTCAATCGAAATGAGCAGAACTATTGGTTACCTTTAATTGCTTTGTCCTTGGTGGTCTCAAGTTATTGCTTGATCTGATTATTTCGAATGACCACCAGTAGTTAACCCCCTATTTTATCTGCTTAAGTCGGGAAAGAAAGTGAAGATCTCAGTTTACTAAAGATTTTTTACATTAATTTTTAAGATTATATAGATATTGCCTTTTCGTCTGCAGCTGATATGGAGGGCCATATTCGTGATCTCCAAGAAGTGAATGAAACTTCAAATTCTAAAGTTAGCAAAGCAGAGGAGAAAATTAGGAGGTTACTGTCTGAAAATAAAGATCTAAAGTCGAGGACACATCTCAGTCTCAACGATTTACAGGTATTGTCATTGATAATGCATCCTACTTATCTTCATTATCTGTTTATATTTCTGCTTTTTTCTGATCTTGAGCAAGGGTAAGACCTTAGTGTAAGACCTACTTCTATAGACAATTCATCTTTACAGACAAACATCAATATTGCAGGAAGGGAAGAGTCAAGAAAAGAAAAGAAGATAAAAAAGTTGCAAAAAAAATATGTTTGGATTTGAAGCTGAATCTGCTTTTGCACGAAATTGTACAGTGTAATGTACATTTATTACTAAATAATAACCTAGTGCTGGCAACAATAGGATTATTTTACTCCAAATGCTATTTTGTGTCCTTAACTATTTTGTAATTATCATGCTATGACATTCTAAAGTTTTATTATTATATGAAAGTAGCAGGAGGAGTCTTGTGAGTCTTTTTTAAATAGATGACTATCATCTCTACCCTGCCTCCAGCTCTTACTCTGACTTACATTTGTGTGTCTTGCCATCTTTTTTTTACTGACCATCTTCATCTCTCCCCCCAGTCTGACCCTGATCCACATCTGAGGGTTGAGCTGCGGACTCTGAGAGAAGATGTGCGCAGCCTGAAAGAGAGGAACTTCCAGTTGACTGAGGAGAACATGCGCATGACTGAAGGAAGGTCAAAAGTCAATGAACCTTCCTTGACCTCACCAGCCAGTGCCAGACTTGCCAGCAGTTTAAGATCAGGTAATTTGTGATATATATGGCTTATTATATTCGCCTTATTCCTTTCCTCAGAAATGAATGAAAGAAGCTTGTAGCCTGATGCGTAAAACATCTTTTCTGCAGTTTAGAATAGAGGTTCTCTTTAAGCTTATGTAATCTATTTAGTATGGATTCATTTGTCTTTTTTTGTTATAATCTTGCCTGAAATCGTTCAACTGTAGTAAGAAATAAAAGAACTGAAGCAGGCTTACCGCATTCATTATTAGATCATTTCCTCAACTGTGAAAGCGTTTCTTTGCTTAAATAATAGAGGAAAAGTTAACTCAGGAAAGTAGTAAAGGAAAATATAACTATTTTGTTTTATGATGGTCACAAAAGCACTTGTGAGATTGAGTTTGGTATTTTGAAAGTCCCCCTTTTCTTATGAAACCAAACAAGAGTAAGCTTTTGTCAGTTATCTAATTCTTACATTAGTCACAACTTTATACTTTCTAACACTCTGGTGCCTCTTTCCTTCCAAATGGAAATATTGACATTTTGTGCATGGAGTCTAAGTTTTAATGTCACTCACTAATAGGACTAACTCTATCCTATCCATGAAGACTGTGTGTGTGTGCATGCACTGATTGTGAAATGTAATTTTCATGTGTGACAAAGAAGAAGGTAAAAAAAGTAATACATTTCCATCATTACCCTGAAAGGGGCATAATAAAGTAAGAATGACATTTTAAAACTTATCAGATTGATCATTATAATTATCATTCTTTCTTATTTCAGATGATGGTGTGGCCAGACAGAGCTCATCTCAAAGGAGGGATAACGAGATAATTCCCTCTGTCTCATCAACCACTTATTCCAGTGCCCGTCTGTATCGTGAAGATTTAGCACCAAAAGAGTACAGACATTCCTCACTGCCCAGGAACTATGAGTCTGACTCACGTATGTTTGAAACAAGTGCACGTCTCCTACAAGAAAGAGAGAGATTAGAAACTAGACATCTTAGGCAAAAACCAAAAGACGCTTTTAGTTCTAATACATCAGACTCTGTAAGTAGAGGAGAGAAAGGCGGGTATTCTGACAGATCCAGACCAGATGGGGAAGTTTCAGAACGACTTCATGGAGACAAGTACAGCAAGACAGCAGCCTCAGTGGGTGAACCCAGGGGTCATGAGGATGCTTTACATGATAGAAACTCCTCATCGTATGAGAGTACGCATTCACGTCGAGACCGTCATTCAGATATTGAAAGTAGAGACAAATATGAGAAGTACAAACCTGCAAGTGATGTCACATGGGAAAAAGATCCTCACAGAGACTCTCGTGTCAGTCTGCCGTCTAGAGGATACACTTCTAGTGCTGCAATCAGTTCAAAAGGTGAGAGTTTGTCTTATGTGTTTTGCTTAACAAAGTGATCATTTAATGAATATGTGCCTTGGTAACATCTTTTTTCCCCACTAAATCAAGGGATTAAAAGCCAAAAAGGAATGCTTATTTCTGAGAGTTGGTTAATCAGGAATAGAGTTCAGATTTCTTAGGCATACAGCATAGTATATAGTCAACCCCCACTACAGTGCCAACAACTACTAAACAAAAACGCCTACTGTACCATTTTTTATGAAGCACAGGATTATCTCTTCTTTGTCTTTGGGTTTTTTTTAACGCTACTACACATGAATTTCGAACTATGCAAATTTGATACTTATTGATTTTTTACTGTCCACAAGTTTGTTTTTTCTTCTGTAATCAACCTCGCTACAACACAAATTTTGTATGAGAGGCTTGGAAGGCCTGTGCGATAGATGTTCTGTTGAATGACATTATAAGGAAAGTGGTGTTTTCTTCCTTATACTAAAACATCTATATGTGTATCCACAGAATATAATATATTTTTGAGCACTTTTGACATTTTGCACTCACCTTGGTGTTTGAGTGTAACCTAATTAAGCATACCTGTCTCAATTAGCAAGAAATTTAGCTATTTCTTCATCAGAGCACAGTCAAAACCTCCCTACTGTGCCAAATCACTTCTACACCAATTTTCCCTGTACACAGAAATTGGCACTGTAGCGGGGTATGACTGTATGAGTGAATCTGTCAGTGTTACTGATTTGTCAAAAAAGTTTGCCAGAACTGAGAACCATGTTTTATCATGTAAATGAACGCCAAATACTCTATTGACTGCCATATTGGCTCATTGGTTTCATTACCCAACAAAAACAAATTTCAAGGTCAAAACAAGTGTGTTTTGTTTATCAGACTTTGATCAAAACTGTTTACAGTTCAAATGTCCAATCTTGTTCCGTTCCATCTTATTTGTTCCCACAGATGAAAATCATAAGCGCTCAAGTTCATTACCACCTTGGTGTAGGTTAATGTTAAGAGCTTCATCACAAACGCGTCATGCAAATTCAAACCCCAAAGATATGTGCAAATCTAATTCAAAAGTTTTTGAAATTCAGAGTAAATGTTTGTTATTGATATATTTGTGAGACATTAATCTATGAAGAAAACTTACTTATGTTTTAAGAAAATGACTATAGGACATAATGGAGGAACAACTAAGGACATTTGATTTTACGCATAACACATTTTGTGATGAAGCTCTTCATGTACTGTTGATGTTGTGTACATGGTTTTTATATAGTTTACAGCCATTTTACATTTGCATCAACAACCAGTCAGTTATTTACACAGCTTTGGCAGTTTTTCTCTATATAGAAAAACTTTTTTTCTTGCACCCTATACTTTAGACCACTTGTACATCATGTTTAATTGCAAAAATGACCCTTAAAACAAAATGTTGAACAACTCCAACATTTTTATGAAGTTTTATTTTTGTATAAATTTGAAAAGGCAAATGGAAAAAAATCACTTTTTGCAACAACAATAAATTGGAGATAAAACTGAGCATGTTAATACATCCTTGAGTCCCGAAGTCAGCATTTTAAAGAAATAAAAATCAACTTTCCTTTATCACACTTGTTAAAAGTAAAAAAAGCATTTTAAAATTAGCATTGTATTTACTTTTTAAATTAAGGTAAAGAATATTGTTAAAGAACACAGAAAAGTCATCACTCAACATGTTCAACCTCAAGATTGCATTGGTCACCAAACTTGAATTTATTTATATTTGAAAAGCTTCATCATTAAACACATAAATGTTCCTAGTTTTTCCTCTACTAACTGTCTTAGAGACATTTGTACAAGTACTTGCTTAAACAACTTTGTGTTTCAATGAATGAATTCTCATAAAACTGTATTGTTGTACTCTTATCTGGTTTTGAATTTAAAATCCATGCAAGTGTGTTGTTCATGATGTCTTTTTAAAACAAGTCAAACTAAATCAGAATTGTGAAAGAGTAAACTTAAAGTCTTTTACATTGTCAAGAGTAACTATTGCGGTTTTGTTTGACATCATAATGATCAGACCACTCGGTCCTGAATAACCACAAATGCAAGTTTAATGGAACTTCAACCTTTTACGTTTCATTAAGTATAATTGGATGCTTACACTGATTATTTTCCAATGACCAGTGTCCTGATTGTTACAAGGTTGATGTCAAACAAAACAGCCATTGTTCATTTTGACACTTGAAAATACTAGGAATATTTATCTATGATGACTTTTTTCACAGAGCTGATTTAGTTATTACTGATATTAAATACACACCATACTTTTTCAGCACCATTTGTCAAAAATCTTTACGTACATCAAATTTCTGTCTTAACTTGATGCCAGAATTTTATGAGTTTTTCAACACCGGTCTGATTAAGTGAAAGGTTAAGAGTACCTTGAACATTCTAGACTATGCTTTCTGAACAAGTTAAAACTTTTGAGGATATATATAGGGTGGGAAATGTGAGCTAACTGCTTTTTTTCCAAAAATAAACATCTTTCAGCAACTCATTTATTCAAAATTTTGAAACATACCACCTACTTAATGGCATGCATCTGACATGAAAGCTTAACTTGATGTTATTTCCACTTCACCACAGTTAAGAAGGATCTATGGGAAAAGCAATTAGTTGATCACAAATGCATCTATTTATAGATCAGTGAACTGTCTTCTGTCAAGTCAGTGTTTTTATGTCTCACACAAACATATTTTTCACTTTGACTCAGATATTTACTACAGTGTCCAGCAAAAAAGGGCCCAACGAGGGCCTCAGTCAGGTACTGAGATGGCACATTTTTATCCTGTCTTTAAACACCTCTTCCCTTGTTTATTTTTAACTCGTTTGATCCCCAAACCAGAATGACAGTTATTTATTTATTTAATGTTTGCTTCTGTTCATGCTACCATGCATCATAAATTGCGTTTCTGAAAAAGAGAAAATTGCTTAAGAGAAAAAATGTAAACTATTTTTTTTAAAGAGAAAGCTGTTAATGAGATAAACTTTTTTGAGAATATGTTAACGATAAATGGAAAGCATGGATAGTATGTTGCCAATATGCATGATTTGCAAGGAAACTTTCAATTATTAAGCTTTCGGTTTTCTCCTACAACTCATGAGTTTTACAATTGTGAATGTGTTTCCCCCTTTTATGAGTTAAAGAACTGAATGTGGATGTCATTTTAAAGCTTATTTGAGGCTTATGTTGCTGTGTTGCTTTTTTGGTGCTGGGACTTTTGAGTTATGCATGCAGCTTTATTTGGGTCAATTCAGGCTGCTTTTGATTTTTCTTGAATAAAGATAAAAGAAGCATACCCTTTTCATAGCAAATTAGCTATGATAATTTGTTTCAAGTTTACCACCAAGTTTTTTTTCTTTTACAATGAAGTTGGTCAAATTGAAAAGTCAAATGCGACCAGATAAAAACACAAACAAAATAAAGATATGCTCTGATTATTCAGGTTGAAGTTATCTAGGAATCAGAAATGAAAATCCTTTCATTTAATTTTTATTACTTCTATTTTTTAACAGTCTCACATCATAATATGCAGACAGGGTCTTAAAAACCAGGGATTATGATTTAGAAATTTGTGCCAAGGTTTTTTTCTCATTCCTGGTCTCTGAGATGGGTTTGATGTATCTAAACATAGAAACTGATCCACAAATCTAGTCTGGTAAGTACCCTTGTGGAGTATGCAGTAAAGGCGTCGGCAGCAATTCCATATTCTCTTGCAATTGTTGGGTCCATCAAAGTCTCCAGAAAACAAGCAGAGGTAGCTAACTTAACTTTCTCTAGTTGTGTAAGATACAACTAACAACAAAGTCTAAGTTTTTCTGTTTCATTCACTGGCTGCAGTTTAGAGGTTGTTGATAAGTTTTGCTATCTTGGAAATATGCTTGGCACTGGTCGTCGCTCTGAATTAAGCTCTTCTGTTTTTGAAGAAGTTCAGGGATCTTTTGCCCCTTCTCAGATTGAAAGCTGTCTTGCTCAAAACCAGGGGGGGGGGGGCTATACAGGAGATGTATGCAATCTGTCCTTTTGTATGGGAGTGAAGCCTGACTTGAAATAAAAATGTACTCAATATCCTTTAAACATTTATATTTTTCAAAAGTCTTATCTGTTTCTAAAATGTGCTTTGGATTTGTTTGTTTTTTATTTTTTTTGCAATTTTTTTCCTGCCTTTGTTTGGCATCAAGCCTTGATATCCCAACATGGTGCGGAGAGTGATAGTTTTGATAGTGACTCAACAGTGTGGCTATTATCTGGTCACAGAGATGAGCCTATTGGGCAATTAACAACTCTGATTGATGACGATAGACTTTATAAGCATTCACTGATGAAGCCTAAAGGATCTATTTTCTCACCTGGTATTTTTGTTGTTGAATAGAAATGTGGTGGCTTGAAGCTAGAATTCTCTACTTAATAATTTAGTTGCATCTGTATAACATATTGCCAATTCTATCTTTAATCCATACTTGTAGAAAATAGAATTTAACACCAGTAGAAACACTGAATATGACAGCAACAATAGTACACAGCTCTCAAGCATAATTTCTGACCATTTATGATAATTACCCCTTGATTTAAAACAAAGGTGTGTGCCTCTTAGCTACTTTTTATGCTTTGTTTTAACCTTTTCTTTCAGTTGCTTCTCTGAATGTTCTTGATTTAATTGTAAACTGCACTCATATATTTATTGTATCACTTAAGATTTTGTGACAGCTCAGATCTAAAGGTGTTTTTAAAAATTAAAAAAATTCACTTGGATAATGAAAGTCAGATGGAGTTTGCAGTGACCACCATTTTGATACAATAAAAATAATATTTTTTTTCATTAACCTGATGAAACAAAAGATTCATCAAGAAAAAGCTCAGAATGAAAATTAAAACACAAAATTATGTGTGGCTTGTAAGTCTCCACTTTTGAGACATTTTTTAAATTACATTATGAAGAAAAAAATTGGAACAAAAGGGAGAATGAGATAATGAGCCCACAAACACTTGTGTATGTGTACAAGTTCACTTGGAATTGGAGACAAAAAATGAAAGAAATACAAAAATGTTTAAAACTCAGAAGTTCACTTTTATCCCTTAGAAGGCAAACAAGTTGAACATTTTTTCAGCCTAACCCGCAATAATCAATTTATCGTTGACACTTTCCAACGAGGCATTTGGCATGGAACCTTTTAATCAGAGTTGTCAAATTTCAAAATTCACATTTTTTGAACAACTTTGCACTCCCCACTTGAATTGATATAAAATAATCACAATTGTAGTTAATTATTTAAGTCTATTAAGATCAGTTTGATATAAGAACAATAAGTATGTGTAAGTCTAATAGCTCATTAATTTTTGTTATTTATCTTATGTTGCTTAATTTCTAGTTGGATAATTTAAGATGAAAAATTAAATAGTTTTCTATAAGTTCCCACTTAAAGAAAACTGCAATTTGAAATAATTGTTTAACACAATTGAGTGCAGATAAAAACAGGCCTTCATAAAGTGAGGTACATTCTAGTTTTGGCACAAATGTGGCTTGAACACCTTGAATGCCAGACAGTGCAGTGTATTTTTCCCATTCAAATTATGTCTGGAATTTGTGGAATCTAAAACAGAGAGATAATAAGCTTGTTCAGAATTATAATTTCCTGTAATAATGGAACCAGATGATATTGCCTGAAATTAAATCAAGACACTGTCAGAAAAGCAAGTTATGTTACATTAATGCAAGGTTTTATCCATGAAATTAAAAATAAAGAACTTGTAAACATGTTTTATTAAAATGTCAAAAACGTGAGAAATAACTTCTGATCACATTTATAGAAATAATTGTAAACTGGTTATTCCAGTGATGGTTGCCCCAAATTTTCTTTTTCACAAAACTTTGATTTCATACTTTTTTATAAACTAATTACACATGTTGCCTTTTAGACAACAAGTACATCAGTGGTAACCTGGACTTTCAGAAGATTTCTTCAAGAATTGATGATGCTGCAGATGACAGTGACACTGCCACTGATATCTTACTGGCTCAGGATGGTAATCCAAGAGGTGACTGGTAGTCTTTGATTCTTATGTGTGTTTCACTGATAGTCTATATTTTGTAATCATACTATAAACACATATGTTACGCCCTCACTTAATTTTGCTGTGCTGTGTGTACTTTTGTCATTATATCACTTTGGCTCTAATATTCAAATACCATGTTCATTTTTCATAGAGCAGTCAGTTGAACGGTAGACGTTCACGTTAGCTACCAAATTTCATTTCCCAGTTGTTATGCCTCTCCTGAAGCCCTGGAGTAAAATAGGTAGCAACGTATTTTTAGAAAGAGAGAAATAAAGTGAGCAAGAAAGCAATGGCAAACTTCCTCATATACTGTATGCCGTTCAGGACTCTACTCCTGCCTCATATACTGTATGCCTCATATACTGTATGCCGTTCAGGACTCTACTCCTGCCTCATATACTGTATGCCGTTCACAACTCTACTCCTGCCTCATATACTGTATGCCTCATATGCTGTATGCCTCATATACTGTATGCCTCATATACTGTATGCCTCATATACTGTATGCCATTCAGGACTCTACTCCTGATAACCCGACACTGAGTAAATGAGTATTGGAAACTTCACTGTATTTATAAAAAGGGGGCTTCCAATATTTACCAAAGGTAAATGTTATATGTCAAATTCATTCCCCATCAAATTCAAATTTCAACAATTTGTTTTTGATAATTTGTTCACTTCTATACACTTTAATGAGCACTTGGAACAAAATGAAGTTATTTTGATGAACAATGGAGCAGTTACAATCTTCTATAGAAAACAACGTTTATAGAGAATGTCCTGTGAACAACAGGTTTTTAAGGCTCATTAAAACGATATTTAACCCATAAAAATCTACAATTTGTGTCAATATCTTTATTATTCATTAGGCCAGATAAAAAAAACAATAGATTCTCATCACCCCTGTCATCATGAATTTGCCGCCGCATGGGTTTTGTTTAGGGTTTAACGTGAGAAATTCTCGAGCGAGAAATAAGGCATTTCTCGAGATCGAGAAACTTGAGAAATAGGGTTCAGGAATCTCGAAATCGGGAAAATATAAAGATGTAGAAAATATTTACAAAATGTTAACCACTGCTCTTGTGTCATCATCATTTAGGGAATTCCGTGATCGGAAAAAACACCGT
>JAUUEB010480963.1:0-30411 GCA_032362205.1 Clione limacina | reverse complement strand
ACAATGTGTTAGGTACTAAGGACATTACATACAATGTGTTAGGTACTGAGGACATTACATACAATGTGTTAGGTACTAAGGACATTACATACAATGTGTTAGGTACTAAGGACATTACATACAATGTGTTAGGTACTGAGGACATTACATACAATGTGTTAGGTACTAAGGACATTACATACAATGTGTTAGGTACTAAGGACATTACATACAATGTGTTAGGTACTGAGGACATTACATACAATGTGTTAGGTACTGAGGTATTAACATACTAAAACATATTTATATACCAAGCAATGTTTGTAGTGCTACCCTTCAGTCTAACCATACACATGCCCCTTCAAATATAAATTATTTTTCATTTAGGGAAAAAAATAATTCTATCCCTAACAGTCAGTGGAGGTGTGCTCAAGTGTCCTTGAATTCTTAGTAAGGTTAATTCTATACATGTATGAAGGGTTCAGACCATCCTCAATCATCAGAAAGGTTCCTTATCAATCCTTGTACATGCACATTGTCTGATTATTATTGTCTTAATACAGAAAGTAGAATTGTTTGTGCTTTATTTCTTCTTTTTGTATTACAGGGTTCCTACTAAGTTCAAAAGTCTCTTCAAGACGGCTAATTATAAGAGACCCAAACAAGGACCGAAAAGATTTTTCAGAGTATTGAAAGAGGGCACTGTTGTTTGAGATTTTGAGAATACCAATGCTAAAACATGTAAATTTAAGATGATTTGTGAGTATGAAAAGCTCTCACAACAAACAGTATTATGTTCACTTTGATTTTTAGTGAATATAACCCCTATCACAAAGCTAATGCGCAGGGGTAGGCTTCCTTGGTATGGCCATGGGGCAAGAAAAGATGAGTGCAACTGGCTAAAGAGAGTCCAAAGAATGGAAGTGCTCGGTTGCCTAGGCAAGGGCCATGTTCCTAAGTCATGGAGTGAGTCCTTAAGAGAAGATTTTAAGACCAAACGCCTTAATCCAGAGATGGTACAGGGCCGTCGCGCCTGGCGTAGAGCTATCGCATTGTAAAAAGTGAAACCCACATAGTTCATATGTCATATGACTACGAATATGGACAACAACTATAAATGATGAGGATGATGAGAAATGCTAGAGGCGAGTGGTGGTGCAGGGTCTAGCTCTATCACCAGAGTCCAGTCGGGATGGAAAAAGTTCAGAGACCTCCTGCCTCTGCTTGGCTCTAAGGGGGTGTCACTGAAGCTGAAAGGTGACCTGTGTTCAAAATGTTCTCCTCTATGGTACTGAAATTTGGCCAGCAAGGACCGAAGACACATATAGGTTGGTCACAACTGAAAAGACCATGATCCGCTGGATGTTCGGTGCCCCTAAAAACAACTCCATCTCTAGCTTGGAACTCAGAATCAAGACTGGTATTACACCAATCAAGGAACTGATGCGCCGTCTGCGCTGGTATGGACATGTTGCCAGGAAAGACAGAGATAACTGGTTAAGAAGAGTCCAGTCCCTCGAGACTGCTGGTAACCCCGGCCCTGGCCGACACCCAAAATCATGGGACGAGGTGGTCAAAGAATACCTAATGGAAACCTGCCTTGACCCAAGTCTAGTGCTTAACAGAGATGCCTGGAGAACTGCCATTGCATTGCGAACAGTCTAACCCATGCAACATGGACAAATAGACTTTAAATTATGATGATGATGAAGCACCAGACTTTATATTATGTAGTTCCACAAATACCTTAAGTGTAAAAACAAACGCTAAACTTTAAATGCATCATATCATTTATTTACGTTAATAATGGACATCTGTAACAAAAAAACATAACTTCATAAACAAAATACAAGTCACACATAAGTTGATACAAGTCCAAGTGTACTTAAGATAACAAACTGTCACTCTTTTAGAGGATACAGTATAAACCTGATGAACCTGGACAATTAAACTTTTTGTAAAAATGAATGTTATGTTAGTTTATAAGATGCTGATTTATAGACATTAACTCTCACCAACAGGGCAAACTAAGGCCACCTATCAGTTTCCATGAAGTTAAATAAAGCATCTTGTAGTCTATATGCTAAATCCTCACATTCAGTTAATCAGAATTAATAGGAACTCAAATGAGTATTTTAATTTGTTCTTTCTGATTTTGCCTATATATCATTTAAAGTCAAGTTCGGACTGTTTTATCTAAGAATATCTGAATGAGTGTATAAAAAATTTAAATCAAATCAGAATTAAAAAAGAATGACTTATCTTCTATTTGGTGACATCTCTAGGGCAATAAATGAGCTAAACACAACACATCAATGATTTATTAACTTGAAATTTGCTTTTATTGCCATTAGCATCTAAATCGATCTCAGTTTCTCTTTTGAGAGTTAACTTAATCTACTGTTTCTTTAGATTCATAATGACCATTAACTAATTACTCATAAACATTAATTATCTTGTCCAGACATTTTTATAATTTGAGTAAATATGTGTCAATCCATTAATCATTAGAGTGGTGTGCAAAAGGCATTGACAAATAGTATTGCTACAAACCTTAAAGATGACATAGTCGCCACATCATGAGAAAATAACACACAATGATAAGGATGTGATTAATACACATAATGATTTCATAATGTTTAAGTATATGAAAAAAACTGATTTATATATTTTTTAAAGAAAACATTCAAAGATATATGGTCA
This sequence comes from Clione limacina, assembly GCA_032362205.1. Lineage (NCBI taxonomy): Eukaryota > Metazoa > Mollusca > Gastropoda > Pteropoda > Clionidae > Clione > Clione limacina. The sequence continues at coordinate 27,729 of JAUUEB010480963.1, read as the reverse complement.
TGTAACAAGGACATAGAATGACGACTAGATGCCTATCAACATGAAGCACAATCAAGTAAACAAAGCACAGTTTTATGGAATTGTCAAGTCCCAATGGTCAAGTCCATTTTTAGGAATGTATCAAAAACAAATAACTTAAATTAATATGGCAATGAAAATGGACCATTTTTCTTCACTCAATCAATCCTGTTCAAGTGCATGAAATATGTGACAACTCCCTTTGAAAGGTACCAAATGTCGCTAATTTGAATAAGAGAAAAATTCTGTAAAGGCTTGAGCAGTTTGATTTTTTCCAAGAACCTGGTTTTCTCAGTTCTTTCTTTGCTAAAGTACATGTCAAAATTTAAAAAATCCTATTTTTCACTGTTAACATCCGTTTTTGTTAATTATATACTAATTGATATATCATCTTTAAGAGCCTTTTCTTCAAAAGATGTTTTTTAGACATGACATACTAATCTAATTAATAAAATTGCTATGACTTTGTTCTTTTTAAGCAATTCTTTTCATTTTTTCAACAAACATTCATCATAGCATAGATAATATTCAAGTTCAGCGATACATGGGACCTTGGGATAGAAGGTGTCACATTATGTATGAATGCACAACCAAGAATTGGGATAATAAGTTCCTTAAAGTTAATGAAATCATTACATCTCTAATTCTCCTTAATTGTGTATCTTACTATATTCTTCATCAATGTGAAATATACACATGTTTAATACTTTTATCATGCAAACTTAAAGTCTTCTTAAAGATTTATTTTTATATCACAGATCAATGAAATAATATGTGGTATTCTGAATAGAGGGGAATGATGCAAAATAAAACCAGGAACATATTTCAGCAAATACTCATCATCATCCTTTATAGTCATGGGTGCATGTACTATGTGAGACTCACTGTGAAATGGTGGCTCTCCACAGATCACGGTTTCAGGTTGAGACTCTTGTTTAGGCCTAGGATCTTGATGCCTGCCCACTGAGGTCCACGATTGTGTTGGGCGGCCCACTCCGGCCTTTCCTGTTACTTAAAGCTCACAGGCCTTTCTCAGCCAGTTGTCCTTTTCCCTCCTCATTATATGGCCGTACCATCTTAGTCGTCCATGTCTGGCCATTTGGGTAATAGGCGTGATGCCTCCAAGCTTGGACCTGAGCTCAGTGGAAGGGATTCTGGCATTCAACCGGGAGCCGCACATCCAACGCACCATTGTCATATACTGTTAATGGACATCAACCAAATATCTATGGGTATCTCCTTTAGTTATCAAATTACTAAATCAAATGGGATTACCCATTTTCCAAACAATAGATAGCAGCAAAAGTTGTTTACACTCAATCCTTCACAAGGTGAGAGGGGTGTTAAAGATAATAGCTTGTTATCTACTGATATTTGATATAATTTGATATACTAAGTTATTGAAGAAGAAAGCAATAACCAATTTGAAAGGTTCTATAGACCTAATAATTGTTGCACTGCTTAATAATCTAGTTGTATTTTTAGAGAAAGAAATAAGTCTGACCATATTGTATGCAGCCATTCATTTGTTCAAAATAACAAAATTATCACATAAATGTTTCAGCTGCCAAACATTTCTGTAATCAGTGCTTTAAAACTGAAAATATTTACTATATACAGAGTCTATCTGGGCACAAATTTTCGATCATTAGTCAACTTGGATAGTAGGAAACAAAATTATCATAAAGAGCCAATTCGGTTTAAATCAAGCTTATCAGATATGATAGATGATCATGGTTGATCATAAACCTTCTATGTTCTGCTAAATGGGTTGATCACCCACAGCGGTCAAAACAGACAAAAATAAAACACTGGCTACTACATATAGATATGAGCCTTTTTTTTCTATGTAAGCTTTCAACATTTCAGAAGAGTTAATTTTGTTTAAAAAAAAGAGAAATCACCCTTAAAACAATTGCATAGTAACATAATAAACTCTTAACTCTAAAAAAGTTAAATAAAGCTCTATTTTTCCCACACTCAAATGCTTGTAAATTCTGCTGAAAACAGGAACATTTGATTAAGATTTTGTGTTAACGCTGAATTGATCAAAGAAAAAATAAAGCATTCAGGACAATATTTTTAAAATGATAACAATAGTTATTTGTTTAGTAATAAATTCCATTGCGTTATCAAAGCTCTTGCACATTTGTGCCATCAAACAAATAAATAATGTTCTCTCTATCAATCATGTATATGATAATATGTAGTGTGTGTTATTAACAAGGGTCATGTTAAGCGAAATTAACCTGATTAAGAAGAAACATAAGTTGATAAAAAATAATACAACTTCAGTTTGTGTATCAATGCTTTGCAATAACCATTTAAGGAAATGTGTGAGTATTGTGTTAAATGCATAAAAGAAAGAAATACACAAAATGAAGAAATTTATCACATTGTTAAACATCTGTTTACACTGATCAAATTGAATTACTAATTTTTCATGATGATCTGACCATAATATTTTTTGTACAAAATCAATCAGAAGACAGTAATAATAAGAAACCCAAAATACTGATTTTTTTGTAAAAAAGATGATTAATATCAATAAATGAAAACAATACTTATAGTTTCTTTTCTATCATACATATAACTTATCAATTTACATAGATTAAGTTTAAATTGTGTTGCGACACACTTAGCAGGAGAATGCTGAAGTCTAGTCATCGACAAAGACCCTCAAGTCGTCTACTAATCAACTAATATCTGGGATTAGTGGACTATTGTAAGAATTTCATTTTTGCTATTCTAATGGGGATAAGTGTCACGTTCACCAGACACTTGTATCATAGGTGATAAGTTAAAAACTTACGACAGATGACAGTCGCAGAAGCAGGTGGAAGGACGGGAATGTACAAGGACAGTTTTGTGTATGGAGATGTTTCTCAAACAAGATTCATTATTTCCCTTACATCAAGTGTGGCCCTTTTAGTCTGATACTGAAGTTTTGAGAAACTGTTTCGATACAGCAATGACTTTTGCTCAACTGCTCATACAGCCCCTGTCTATTTATTGTCACTCATAAATTTAATCTAAGCAAAATTGTGTATGTGAACGCTATAGTCATCTTCTTGATCCAAAGGAAGTAACTCTGTTTGGACTTGAATCATGTCCCATTGTTATATTTTAATCAAGTGGACTTATTTCTCTTAGTCTAATAATTCATCTCAGTGGTTATTGATTTAACGCACATAAGGACAATATCATCTAAGAATAGATTGCACAAATCCTAAAACAATCCAGTCAACATCATGGCTCATAAAGCTTTAGAACTGAGATCAAAAACATACAATTGAGCAAAAATAAATGGGCAAAAATATAATATAACCACATACGTATTTCAAAAAATTGCTTTGCCAAGGATATGAATGTGTGAGTTAAAATAAGTTTAACATTGAGCACCGTGAGATAATAAATTAGAATAAATTAAAATAAAGGATTATAGCAAAATATGATAATGATGCATGTGGAATGCAACCGAACATAACTGAAAAAAATGAGAACGACTTTTAGTTCTCAATTTCCTCACAACTCAAAATATATTGCTGTGAGCTCTAAAAACAATGTGAAATAGTGCAAAGACGGCCGTTTGGACCTCTTTAAGTGAAAAAAGAAAACATCTGTTTTTAATAACTCTTAAGATATCCTGTTTTCCTATAATGTACGATGGATAGAAATGAAGCATTGTATTAGTTATGTGACATTATTTGACAATCAAATACAACACATCATTGACAAACGCAGCACTGATGTGCTTTAAGTACGTTCATTTAACACACTTGGTCCAGACTCAGGAATAAAAAAAAAATCTTGCATCCAAGAAACATTAATGTTTTGAGTCAGGGTTATAAATCAATTGTTTGGAACCTGATATCCTGACTTTTTGTAACATAACCTTAAAAATTGTAAAAACTTACAAAGTTAAATAAATCATGAGTAAAGCAGTCTCTTTTGTTACTAATGTCAATCTAAAACGAAACATCTTTAAAATGAAAGAGATTTATTTTTTTGCTAAAATATTAAAAAGTATTTACAGTTTTAACTCTACAATACTTTTTAATGCTATAACTCTGGTTTTATACTTTAAAACAGACAATTTTAAGCAACATATTCTTATTGGCTAAAGAATTTTCAAAAGTTTTCTTCTTAGAACAGCTTTTAAGTAAAGCGTTTATTAATTATCTACTTTTAAAATTCATCTCTATCAAACCAAAGTAAATTTGCACCCTGCATAGAAGAAGAAGAAAAATCAGGATGCTAGATTAAAACAGATCATATTATGGTCGTTCAATAGTGTGTTAATGTTGACAATAAGAAATATTAAGAAAAGGTAACAATATTAATAATGATAACAATCATAACAGTGACAGCAACATTAACCATGTGATTACAAACATCATAAGTTATACAAGGAGCTGACAACAATCAAATCTCCTCATCAGAACTTTGTTAAAAGTATACAAAGCTATATTGACAAAACAAACAAAAGCAAGAGATATTAAGCAAACTTTTTTCATCACGGATTAATAAAGACATAAATTAAAAGCGTTGCATACCTCACTATTACCATTTTTACTGACCAATCTATCACTCCTGTCATACCTTGTAACCGGACATTTCGAAAAAGGAAACTCAATTGCATAAAATGAATACAAATATCTTTTTTCAAAAAGTGTTTGCGTAATTGAACTTTTTTTTAGACAGCCATTGAATTTGGGACACTCTGCTCAGAAAACATAACCCATTTGATCAATAATCTCATTCCCTCAAAACTTGTCTGAAAAGAATAACATGTGATAATAAAGAAATGTTTCTGTTTGTATTTTCATGATAAACAAAGCCTGATGTAAACAGTCAACATCATACAACCTTGACCTTCTCTCTAAAGAGTTCCCTTTTATACCGTCATAAATTATTTTAGAAAAGTATTCTTGCAACATGCTAAAATCAATCATCCTTCAAATGAAAATAAATACGGAAAAATCAACAACATTCACCATTTGTCAAGATTAAAGACATAAAGTTATATTATAAAGTATATTTAAATTACACAACATATTTGAGAAAAAGGATGTATTCAAGAAATAGCCAGACAACTAGTACAGGAGGCCCTCAGAAAGTGAATATAAATATTCTTTGAAAGTTTCAAGACAAAGCATAAATGACAAGAAAAAAATAACTTGAAGGTGTTTTTATGCCAGCACAAAAAGGTTTCTTGAAGCACAAGCCAGCCAGGCCCTAAATGGGATATTAACAAAGGTGAAGAAAATGTAACAACCCTAGCTTTACATGTAAAAACGAGGCACAAGAGCACAGACTTAGATGGTGACAACCCAACTTTTTGACATTTCTTTTAAATCAAGATATAATAAAGCATTTCTTTTAAATAATAAAGCTGATTAAAAAATGTAATAAAACATTAAATAGAAGGGGTCAGAGCAACACTGTGCCTTAGTCATATCTCAGACATTCAAAGAAAATGAAAAAAACTATGAAGTCTTTCTCTCTTTCTATTTGCTTTGGCTTTTTTTTAAATCTTATTTTCCTCAATCTTTAATAAGGTATAAGTATGATGTTTATCTAGACAGTTGTTCTGTCTTGTTTCTAAGGATATGCATACATCTTTTTAGCAGCATAGGACAGTATGAATCTGACCCCTTCAGTATATAAAAGTACAAAGATCAGGTGTCAACATTTTTAGATTAGTACCAAAGGTAAGGAGTGCACAAAAAATCCACAGGCAAAAACGTAACTAACTTCAACTATCCAGGTACCTTCTGACAGAACTCATCAGCGGACACACATACACAATGCGACAGCAAGAGGTGAACAGAGCAGATATTGAAACATGTTGATAAGAGAGACAAGACAAAATGTGTAAAGCAACAAGAATTGCCTAAACCTTTAACACGAGAATATGAAACATAAATTCATAATTACTTTTATCTCATTTCACTATGGAAAGTCACAAATGCCGTTTCTCAAAACTTTTTCTGGCGAGAATAAAGACCACAGCCAATTAGTGTAAGAGGATTTCACTCAGTTAAGCACACATAATTGTTTTGTCAACGTACAATCTCAATGGTAATGTTTGGTCGCACAAGAAAACATAAGTCAATAACACAGCACATCTTGTCAGCTGGTATCCTGCGTCTGTAAAAAGTGTGTCATACATGTTCACAGTTCTCATGACTCCCATCTGGCTGCTTAATGTCCATCAGGTTTCTCCCGTCTTGTGTCGTAAGCTCGGATATACGTAGCCTAAGGATGAAAGAGAGAGTGTAGAAATATGTATTGTCAGTAACTAGAGAATCAGAAGTTTCCGATACAACATTGGGAATATAGTTTTTGTTTTTCAAATAATTAGTTGACATCAAGCTGCTATGATCCTGATAATATGTATGCAAAGTCTAGAGTATAAAATTTTGACTGAATTTACAAGTACATTTTAAGCTTAGGATATTTTCAATTTCGACCCAATGGTAAATTTTTGACTTCTTCCTTCACTATTTTCAACCATCAAAGATATCTTTAAGATGCACAACTTGCTTATATGACCTACGTTTATCACCCTATTCTATGCTTTGACTATGTGATTTATCCTGCATACCCATCTAGGACAGATGTTCTCAAGGCCGTAGCGTGCCTTTGGGCTGATCGTGACTGACCAGTCAGTTTTTTTTCTAGGTTTTTTTCTATTAAAAGACTTATCTTTTATAGAGACATTCACAAACATTATTTGTCTTAAATCACAAAACCTAATGAAAATAATTTGAGCATAAAACAGGACTTAATTCATAATCCAAAACGTTTATAATTCCTTTAAATATAGAAAGCGCGCTTGCTAGAACAATCTTTTTACATTTTCGCTTAGTTTGAGGCTGGCTGGGGTAGTGCTCAGAAGCCATTCCTGGCAAGTTTCAGCAATTTTTATTCCCTTTTGACCCAGTTTTATATCCCCCATGTTTAGATATGAAAATGACGAATATGCACATTTTGAATTATTTAATGCTGACAAAAAACATTCTATTGAGATGATCAAATTTAATAACAACCTAGAGCATATTAAAGAAAACAATTTAATTTGAATAATTCTTGAAGGAGTTTGTGACGTAAAATCCAGCAAAGAGCCTAGCCAATCACTGGTCACTAAGAGCCCTTTAATATGGAAGGCTTTGAGAGTCAACATATTTATACTATGGTTCTGATGTAGGACAGTGACATTAAAGTTATAAGTCAATATGTCATCAGTAACTCATCGGTGAATCATGTGCCATAAGTTGGAATGTGTTCGTGTCGGTGGAACTTAGTGATCAGCTGATGACTGGAGATTGGAGAGTTGGCGACTCTTTTAAAATGTTACCCTTTCAACTAAAACTTTACCATATCAACTGATTTGAAAAGTATAAACAAAGCCACATGCACATTGTCATTGTTTTAATGAGCACATTTTTAAATGTGTTTTTCTTTTACAAAAATTCCTGGTGTCCAGTTACTATTTTTGCCCACACTACAGCCCTGGATGTTCTAATCAAGAAGTCAGCGTTATTCTACTGTATTCTAAATGAGTACTTTCATCCTCTTTTCATGAATTTTGATCATGACACATGTGTATTGAGTAAGGTTTGAATCTTTTTGGTGTGTATGCTGTCACTCTCTTCTAGTTACACTTGTTCAATGACCCTGTTGGTGTTTCAAAGGTACATTGAATGCATGCACAATATATTCTTGTTTTCAAATGACAGTAAGGAAGGTAACCAGATGGTTGATAAACTGACCTGGTTCACAGCACCATTCTCCTCTTGGGAGAAAGCAAATCCATCTGAAAGAAGACAAAATGAACACAATTAGAAAAAACAAATAAAAATCATCCTTTTTTGTTGTTTGCTGGTGGCTATCACTAAAGGCGTCAGACAAGGATGCATCTTGTCTCCACATATGTTCAGCATGTACACTGAGCAAATTATGAGAGAGGCTTACATCAATGCAATAGGTGTAAAGATAACCTTACAGTTATAACCTACGTTATGCTGTCAACACTACTCTTATAGCAGACAACATTACCATCATGAAAAGAATACTTAAGAGATCACAGTATTGGAACTAAAGCAGGCATCAAACTGAATGCAAAAAACTAAAATTCTTCATGTAAACAGGAAGGGCTCTCATGACAAACATTTTGCAATGGGCCATCTTGAGAATGAATCAGATTTCAAGTATTTAGGCTCTGTCAAATCAGATGGTGGCTCAAGCAAAAAAGACAAAAAGATCAGAAAAGGATTGGCTGAACTAAATAACATTTGGAAAGAACAAGGCATCACAACTGATCTCAAAATAGAGCTGCTAAAATGCTTAGTATGTCATGTTGTATAGTTGTGAAGCATTGACCAAAAGAAAAGCAGACAATAACAGGTTTGAAGCAGCTGAAATTTGGTTCTACTGAAGACTGTTAAACGTACAGATGAAGATGTTCTGAATGAGCTTTGAGTTACCCGCAAACTATTTGCTACAATACTTCAAAGATTTTGTTCACATACTGTGAAACGCAGGTACTGATCTCATGTGTTTTTCAAAGCAAGATGGAAGCAAGGCAAAAAAGAGGCAGATCGCCTACAACACTCCTTGACGACATTACTAAAACCAGTAGCCAAACAGAGCAACATGGAGGAACTTTGTAGCGTCATCAAGTGCAGTGGCCAATACTGACTCCAGTGAAACCAATAGGTACGACAGGTGGCTATGTGGTTAACACAAAACTTTGTATATGGGGAGAGGGAAGGAGGTTGAATGTGTTCAAGACTTTCTCTTCCAAATTTTTCCAAGAAAAAACAAATTGAATAACAAAAAATGTTTATGCCCTAACTATGTTTATCCTGGTTGCTTTAAACATATGGGGAGAGACTGAGGGGAAAGTTTAACCAACTAGTAAAAATATCTTGTCACACTTAAAGGTTTTAAAAAGTATGAGTTATGTCTTTTAAGTTAAGAGTAGTGTCACCAATTTAGATTGGTTTTATTATTCTTATCATCATTGTCAAGTTAGAGTTTACATCAAAACTCTTTGAAATCATATATTAAGAACATAGGCATTTGTTAACATTCAAATGACAACATTAGTCTCAGTTTATAAAATTCATCATTGAATGCCTCGCACTTGAACACTCTCTGAACCAATATCTGCCTTTTTGTTCTTAAAAAGATACAAGAAACTAAGCTATATATTAAAGGTGGGGAAGGAGGAACAATATATAGACTAAATAGTTAACTAACTTAGGTAATGTTGCAGTGTGTGAAACATGGCGTCGAATAATTTCATCAGTAGCTGAGACAAAGCGTTTATGATTGAAACAAAAAATCATTAAATAAACTGTCTTTAAAATAGGAAAACACAACAATTTGCATATCACCAGGTCTTCTTTTTATGCGAGGATAACATTTCAGGAAAATATTATATGGAAAAGAGGATGTGTTCAGGTCTTCTTAAATACTAAACATTATACTTATTTTTGTCACTGACACAACTAAAAAATAACATTTATGCTCAACCTTGATTCAAATCAATTAATTGAAAGCTTTTGAAAAAAAATTTCATGATGTCTGTTTTGAGATGACAATTAGTTATGTACAAAAATCATATGGGTATGTCATATTCTTTCAACAAATTTCTCATAAAGGAAGCCAGGAGCAGGAAAAACATGCTCAATTAATATTGTATGAGTGGCCATAGCCAAACTTAACATTAAGGAAAAAATCAATTTGGTTCAAGGTCAAAAGCGGCTGCCAAGACAAGTTTAACAGTACTCAAAATTGGACAAAAGTATGATATGTGTCATATTGTATGTAAGTATATCTGTCATAGATTGCTAAGAAGTTAAGCATACGAAGATGGTACTGGACAAAAGCCAAACAGTAGCACAACAAAATGGGTGCTTCAATGGAATCAACAGGGACAAGGAAAAGAGGTATGTCACAAGAAAATGGAGAAAATGCACAGAGAGGGACAGTGAGATGAGTGGATGCTCATGGACTAAACAAAGATGGCCCAAGATAGGTACTTGTGGAAAGTGTTTGTTTGTGACCTATATACTGCAAGGAAATGAAGGCAACAATGATGATGGTGATGATGATGATATGTGTCATATATATATATTTATATGTATCATACTGTATGTAAGCCATGAAAGTTGTTGGTCAATATCTGCTAAATAAATCAATCTTGGCATGACAATATTTGAGAACAGTGTGATTTAAGTCATCAAGGTTTATATCAAAATGTGCATTATAAATGGTAGAACAAGATGGGGTAATATTGTCTACAAAAGGTTGATGCAATGTGGGAGTGGTGTATATTTGGAGTTTGGTAAAACTTAATAAGTGGTTCAACAAAGTGTATCAACTATTAACTTCTTTTCTTATATAACTTTCATACTCATAGATCAGTCTGTTTACATTATCTCCCATATTTAGTTTTAAGTTGTTTAACAGTCAATTTAGATTTGATTCATTGATACATTTTTAACTCTTGTTTGAGCTTTAAAAATCCCTATTAATTTTGATCTATACAGATTTTTTCATTTATTAAACTCACACTGCACATAAGAACACGATCTTTTCATTCAATTTCCAATCCTGATAACTTTCACAAATTTTTAAATTAATCTATTATTTTTCTGAAGTTATAGCTAGAAGGTATAAAAATGAATAATTCTATGAAGTAAAATCTAAAGATCATGGATAATAATAATCCAGCAGATAGAAGCACATAAGCTTGATACAATGGGCACTTCAGGGAAATAAAAGTAGGCTAGTGTGTGGGCAGATAGAATCATGGAGATGTTAGGTTTATATTATAAAAATGTATGATCCACCACAAGGCATTGATAATTCTATTTAATGTGTTTTGTAAATATTATAATAACTTTATGTTCGGTGTACAAGCAAAGATTTGTAATGCTTTTGAAGATCATACTGATATGTTTTGTATAAGCAAGGATAAAAAGCAAAGAGCAATTGACTTTTATTCTTATCTGATATACTATTACTTGCAATTTATTACAAAAGTAAATTATATTGCAATTGGAACATCTAGTCCATGAGCATAAAGTATGCAATTAATGTCACCTAGGGTTTTGATGAAAAGGGTTGCAACCTCTTGATATCTTTAAAAGGGTGTAAATAATAAGAAAATCATTGGTGGCAGTCTGATTTTTTTCAATGGCATAAATCAAAGATGGCTTCTACAGGAATAAACAAGACCACTATTATGAAATAAGCTACCAAATATCAAAAGTGATAGCAAAATGAGATATATATATCCTTAAGTTTTGAGGTGCAACAAATGAATTTCCGGAGTCAATTTAAAATTTCAAGGTCATTTAGATTTCAAAGTCAAAACAAGGTTATTTAAAAAGCTTGACCATCATAGTTGCAAGGTTTATTGGAAAAGCTGTTTGTAGTAACAAGTTTGTAAAGGGACATTTTTGGCCAAGGGTCAGTTTAGGGTCAAGTATTTGACTGTACCATAATTCTTCAAGTTTGTGAGCCTGACTTCTTTACTCACTTCACACTTCATCAGCTTAAGAATAAAAGAATCATAACAAAGTTATTCTATTATTGTTTGCAGCAAGAGGGACAATTAAAAGATAAAAAGTAGACATTTACTGCTTTAACATTTACACAAGAGGGGATCTATTTTTGGTCCATAGCTTCTTTTCTGTGTTAACAGTTTGAACTATTTCTTACACTCACGTTGTATCCTGTTGACTAGATTTTTTATGTTAAAACCAATAAGGGGAGAAAACCCCTGATAGCTCAGTCTATCTTACCATATTAAGAGCTTTTTATATTAGGGCTGGGGGTTGGGGTGGTGGAGAGGATCACAAAATTAGGCAAATTTACCAAATTACATTTTGAGGTTAAATTGTTTTTGACTTTTACAAGTCTCCTTTAACAGTTTTTAAAGAGCATTACATACAGTAACATAATTTTGACACTAAAACCTGCAACTTTTTTTATAAAGTAAAAACCACTTCACTATTAAGTTAAATATTTACAACAAAACTCATATCTCATATAACCTACAACTTACAACACACAACATATGCAGAAAAATCCTAAAAATGTTTAAACCATTCTTGAGCAAAAAAGTAATACTTTAGCAAATAGTACATACATTTTAACCCGAAGTTAAAAGATGTTAACTATTAAAAACAAAACAAATGTTAATGAAGAAGTTCTCATAAATAGCCAATGATTGATAGAATTTAAATTATCATTCATTTAACCCCAAACCAACAATTATGAGTATCAAACTATACATTGTTATGTCTGCCATGTTCATAGAGAAATATGAGCCTAGGGAAGAGTTCCAAGAACCAGCAATCCTATCCTGGTGTTAAATAAATAACTAACATTAATAAATTCATGATGAACAAGTTCAAAATATTTATGCAACACTCTGAAAAGTATGCAGATAGACTTTGAGTAGATAAGATAAATTTACAAGTTTGCTGCTTCAATCAAGCCAATGCAATGAGAAGGTGTAAGGTTTTGTGGGGATATAGGTGTGGATGTGAATGCAGTTTTATCTTACCTCACACTCTCCACCACAATCAGTACAACAACCAACAGGTGCTGTGACACGCCATGTTGGCTTTGTAATTATTATCTTGGCTAAGGCGAATAAAACAGAAGGAAGTCAAAACATGTTGTGTCGATTAAACTCTTGTTCCTAGTTCCCATCTTAAAACCCCTAATGTGCAAACAAACAAAAGGCATGCACATAAAAATATCATTAGCCCTTTTCAGCTTCTCCCTAATTTTTCATCTAAAGATAAATAATAGCTTGATAATGAGAAAAAATCAATTCCTGAAAAACCTCCGGTTTACAGTAAAACAGAAATATGGAAGCAATCTGCCAAAACAAAAGATGAAAAGAAAACAAAAACCAATGAGCAACTGTCTGTTCTTGTTGGCTTTTGCTTGTAAACATGATAAGAGAATTCGATGAATGAAAAGTTTAAAAGAATTATGTGCAAGGTATGATTTTCCTGTACAAGATTGTAGGGAAAAAGAGTGGTGTCTTACAATGAATTAACAAAGCAAATGTTCTTAAGCTATTAGGCAAAGGCAGTAAGTAAAATTATTTCTATACCCATGTAAATTAAATTAAGAATTCTAGCCTACAGAATGTACTTTGAAGCTTAGATCTTCATAGGAAAACAATAAAGTTATAAACGCAGTAAAAACCCTGACAAGTATGCCATTAAATCAATTTTTTTCTCAACCAGAACAAAAACTCGACCTGTCTTTTTCTCTGTCTCTATCTTCGTTAAAAAAAACCTAGCTGCCAAGGGTTTAGTGAAAAGAAGAAAGATCAAATAACTTTAAATAACAGCTCTATATTGACCACATGATGTAAAAAAAAAATAATATGCCTTAGGTATGCCATTAATATATACCTTGCCACCAAACATGTCATCCCAAATCATGGTAAAAGAAAGTCCAACAAACATTGTGCTGCATGAGATATTTGATCACAAACAGAACAAGAAAATTAAAATGCTTTCAATATAATATATTGAGGCAGTGAGTTCTCTCATAAAAATAGCATCCAAAAAACAGCAACAACAAAAGTACAATAACTGAACCAATAACAAAATAAAAGAAAACATGCATAGAAAGGTATCACATCATCAGCTTAAAACTTGACCAAAAAGTGAAGTCCAATTTCTAAACTTTTCTTGGATTTATGTTTTAACCAATAGATACTGCTACTCAATCCGTTTCTGAATTTGTGGAACAGAGCTGATAACAGGTAACTCTCAGTCCAGTGGTCTTTGTCACAATGGAACTCTTCATTCTCATAGTGTTATTTCCAGGCCTCAAATTTCTCAGTGTCACTTAATACCTTGCACCCGTGATCGTTCTTAATGCAGGTGTCCCCAGTGATTTTGTTTTCTGCTATTATCAGCTTGGTAGTTATTAAGGTATAGTTTCGTCTGTCTTTAGTTGACAGGTTCCTGAACTTGGCTGTAGCAGAGTTTTGTTGTGCCATGTAAACTACTTTTTTCCAGCCCTTTTGTTTTTAGTGTAAATTCCCTAGCTGCACCTTTGCTGCTTCTAAACTTCCAGTAGGATTTAACTTGAAAACATGAGTCCTTAATTAACAGTAGAGATTGTGGGAAGAACAGAATGATCAGAGATTTATTAAATCTGACATCTAGTTGAAGAAAGTTTTTAAGAATTCATAATGAGAATTTAAAGGTTTTAAAGCACTGGAACAACAATAAAGATCTAAATACAAACATAAACAACAACAAATCACATCCGATGAATACTGAAAAAATATAAATTCAGACAAATAGCAACAAGTGTAAATAAAAAAGGGTAAACTTTATACACCATATCCATAGGTTTCAGTATGAATCTCAACAACAAGAAAAAGAAACCTAATGAGCAAACAGATGAAAGAGAAACGTAGCCAAGACGTTACAAATAAAGCATCATACAAAGACCTTGGTATAGCCAAACCATAATTCAAGTATTTACAAAATTGAAATCATCTTAACAAAACAAACAGAAAGCAATGAACTCTCAACATGACACTACTCAAACAGTAATGTGACATATCAGTTGACAAGAGGCCTTTGTAATCATTTTATGTTCAGAGAAACAATCATTAATACTTAAAAAGCTGACAACTGAATAATTTTCTGAGAGGGAGGTGAGGACATTTTTTGACTCTTTTTACCTACTTTAAGTGTGTCGTTCTCTTCTTTGACCTGTATTCCCCTGAAGTCTTAATATTCTTTTATTTTTTTTTAACTTTCATTCAATTTACTTCGATTATGACAAAAGTGGTTATTACTGAATTTAAGATACTATAAGCGTTGCATATAAAAATGGGACAAAAGCTCCTTATTTTAATACAAACCATCAAAATGTCTACCTAACAGATAAAACTTCATCCTCATTTTCATTATGACAAATATAACAAATAAAAAAATGTTCCCAAACACAACACTATTAAGGATGATGTTAAAGATAAACTCAGTAACAAAATGATATGAGAGATACCTGACCAAACAACAATTAATAGAATGGACTATGGAGCTCATGTCTATAAGAGATGGACACTTACGTGCTACCGATGCAGCTGACGTGGCTTGAGCTTGAGAAAAAGTTTAGGGAAGAAGGCAAATATAGAGTTTATGTCATAGATAAGGATGAATCAAGTCTTATTCCATCGTAGCTGAAAATGAGTTAATTATAAAGTAAACATGCTGAAACATCAAGCAAGAGTTGTTACAAACAAGACACAATCCCAAATACTACCCCTTACAAAAATTACGGCTATATCTTTATGTCTAAAACTTAGCATGAATAAGATACATTCAAGGTCTCACTACCCTAATGACCACAGGGGTTTCCTTTAAATAAAAAGATTTCAATGAGTTGCCTTGCTACACATTAAGAAATCAAAGTCTGTCATTGTAGTATAAAGTGTGTCTATCAAAAAGATAAGGAAAACCAATTTTAGAATTAAAGACGTAAGGAACTTTTTGACTAGAAATGTCAAATGAAAAACGTCTGTGCTACTCACAATAACTTTATACTCAAAATTTTACAACAGATTTTTAAATATCAGTTTGAATCTTAAACATGCACTTTGTTGCGTTTAATTTTAATAAGATACTACTACCAAGATACTACCACACATGTGTACATTTTTTTAAAGCAAACTGTGGGCAAATTATCAACAAAGCTCAACAATAATCCAGCATTGTTCAAGAAAACAATCAATCAAGCAATAAACCAAGCTTGCTTCTCATGAACATAACAATTATGTGAAAATGTCCATAGAAATTATAATCTACCTACGTGATACACATCTAAGAAAATTTTATTTGAAAGTGCTTGTATCAAAATAAGTACATTCTAGTAAAACTTTAGGATGACGCTTTAAAAAAAAGGTGCGATACTTTATTTTGAAATGAGTCAGTCATCCTAATGAGGACATCATCTAAATCTTATATTAAATCATATTATATTAGCAGATGTATGCCAATAAAATGTCAAAGTTGAGGGTTTTAAAATATCAATTTTGTGTTCAAATAATTTATCTGATAATTAATAAAAAAATATACAAAAAATTTGATCTTTAAATATATCATTAAAGATATAAGCAGACAACTTTTTGCTAGTTTTCTCAACAATTTATGCCATCGAAATATGTCATAGGTTTCAGTTCTCTGTTCAATTTTCTCCATATCTTACAAAGTCAATTGTGCTAAACTTAAGATTAAAAAAGGCAAAAAATATTTGGGACACAACATGAATCTCAATTCACAATAAATTATCACACATTTCAACCATGCAAAAGACCAAAGTCAACTTGGCATGTGACATTCCTGCTAGTAGTTAGTTGATACTATAAAAAGGCGAACCGCATTCTCAACAAGCATCAGGTCCCTCACAAAAAACGTTTTCCAAGCTGACTATTACTCCCATGCAGCATCTGACATATTTCTTTAATTTTCTCAAACATTTCTGGGTTAAAAATTAAAGTATCAAAACAAAGATGTTTGTAAAGTTAAACAAAGTCTGTTAGTTAATCATTTTGATGTATATTTGTGTGTTTACTAGAGGAAATTATTAATCATTTATAAATGGAATAAAACGCCAGCATTTGATTATTCAGAGTAAAAAATCAAGATATGCACACAGGACTGTCAACAAGCATCAACCCCTGATTGGTACAAAAAACCAAAAAAAAACCCAGTAAACTCAATATCATTAACCTGAATAATTGCCATCAACCAAATTGTCAGAATAATTCACACATTTCACTTTGTTTTTAATATTACCCTCTACTAAATACAAAGACATCACAATATTAATCATTTCACAAACATCTTCAGTTTTGTATATATTTTTTATTCATCATCCAAAAACCTACACCAAATTTGAACTTAAATATGTGTTACTGACCTGACAATGTTCAGTTTAAGGAGTTTCCAGGCATAAAAATGTTTCCAAAATAGTTTTAAGTAGGTAACTACATGGATTTAACTAAATTCTACAAGGGTTAATAAAGCCAATATAACAACATGCAGGTGTATAAGTATGTGTGTGTATAAATGTGTGTGTGTAAGTCTGTGTTTGTATAAATATGTGTGTGTGTGTGTGTTAATCTGTGTGTGTAAGTCATGTGTGGGCATATTGATCTCTAGGGGTATATCTTCCTGAGTTTCAGTATGTATCTGTGTTTGCATGTTCATTTAAGAAATAATATATGAATATGGCATACATATGTCAGAATGTTTAATAGGTGTGTTGTTTACTTACACGCTCCAGAACGACGGCTCACAATGCGATCACCCAGGCTGATGAGGTTGCGACTGAGGAGACGTGCTCGTTCTGAAATCGGCCTGATGTGGTAAGAAAAATACAAAAAATGAGTACACTGATATTTGTAACAAGACTGGTTGGGATTTGCAAAAATTATTTGGACCAGAAAAAAAGACACCCAACAGTGTTCTCTTAAAAAAAAATTAAAGATAGATAGAGAAGGGAGATAATCAGATAATAAAAACAAATATCATTCATATTATTGTCTGTCCATTAAATAGATAAAAAAGGATGGATACACCACAGCAAAAGACAAAAAAACAGAAGAATATTTTCAGAAACAAAAAATAGGTCCTACGTTAACAGAGATGACCCTCCATCTTATTCATGATCTTAATTAATATTGGGTATGGTTTAGAAATCAAGACATTGTACTTAAACAGACCATTTTTGGACTCAGGTGACTTTAGACAAGGGTATACAAGGATGGGCTTAAGCTGTATCAATATACTCTATCATGTTTACTATGCATGTTATCAACGTTTGTTTGTATTTAAAGATATTTATTCTTTTGGGTCAGTCAAATAATATCTTAGTTGTGTGTTTCAGAAACTTTCCTAAACATTATGTAAGTTGAAATAGCATCAAAAACATGGGTAGATTGCACTATTGTTGATAAAGCTATTATGCTCAAATTCTCAAAGCATCCAGTCTTTATGTTAACTATACATTTTAAGAAAAGGTTAGTTTAAAAAATTATAAATCATAAATAGTTATTCTTTTACTTTATCATGTACCAAGTAGAAAAAATAACAGAAATTAGAAAACTGAAAAAGGAAAATAAAAGCTAACTGTATTGTAAGGAAGGATATGAATTATACAGAAAAACATATAGTAAAGTTTGACATAATCTGGCCAAAATACAGAAATTTGCCTCTAAAGGATATAATGCTATAGAAAAATATGAAACATGTTAAAGAAACCATAAGAAATTCATTTGATCAAAACTTGTCCATGCATTTCACCTAAAAATAACACTTTGGAAAAAGCCGTCTCTATTTTTTTTAAAACACCATTATCTTCAAAAAAGTGTCACATGGGATAGGCAAAATAGTTCATATTTACAAAATTTACAAGAGACGGCTATATATTCGCATTGCATTATTTTTAGGCTGCCTGCATGAAGAAGCATTTCAGAGAAATATATAGGGTATATAATTAGGGAGAAGAAAAAACTTATGTAGCATATATTTAGGAGGTTTGGATTACTTACAAAAATACACATCTATACTAATGGATGTTTGTAATCTTATATAACTGTATACTGAATATTGGGTTATCCCTGTTAATTTTTTCTGTTTTATATTTTTTTCTTCTGATTTGGCACATGCAATTAGAGTCATCATAAATTATTTCATGTTCCTACATTAGCATAGGAAGGCAGAAAGGAAAACCCAGAGATTTCATGACTTTTGAGAAAAGTAAGCTGCTTTGCCATGTGACCAAACGTCATCAGGTCACATGACAAGCAGTTAAGATCATTCAGCCGTAGAAGCTCGTCGGAGGACGAGCGAAAGCTCCTGAGAGACTTTCTACTTCAATCTCGAAGGTAAATGTTTCAATCATACATATTATTATTGTAAAAAATCATCTTTGAAGACTCCTGGCTTTTGCTTTGTGCAAGATCTATGTTCACCTTTACACTTGAACTTGTCTTGGTGGCTACCTGTATAGAAACGGCCAATTTAGACCATGAACCATCATTATTTTCCTATATTTTAAACTTGTATATGGTTGCTGCTTGTCCAAGATTGCCACCTTTTTTATGGACTTCTACAAGTTTAACTGTATACAGATTTTATGCAATTACCGATTCTGATGTATTAAAGGATTTCAGCACAAAAGTATACTTGGAGTAATGTCAATATGTCAATTGTGTAAAACTGACAGCTTTGAGTGCAAAATTTGAGTTGTAATTGTTTTATTTTGCTGTTAGACGACTCAAATTCAAGATTAAACAAGCAAAAGATAATCCAGTGCATTGACAAGGTCAAAAGCTGAAAACTAGGGTCACACAGACGTCAGAGGTCAACACAGACACATATTATGTTGTTTTACAGACTTTCCCTGTACATTTTCAGACATTTGTCGAGCAACTTATTTTGCTCTCTCTTTTGTTAGACATGAGAAAAACACTTATCCCTTCCTAAACCTCTAATCTGTTTTCTGTTTTCTAGTCTGAAAATTAATTTGAACAAATTGAGTTGTAAAATAACAAAAAAATCATAAAAGAAGCAAGCAAACTGAAAATAAAAAATGACATTCTTTGAACAATTCTTTTTTCAAACTTTAATTTATCGTCTATGCAAACTCAACTCAGGTCCTAAAACAGCAGAAAAAAACAACAAACAAATAAAACCCAACATTCTCATCAATGAAGAGACAAGAAATATGTACATTGTGTTATAGTATAGTAGTGACACTTTTTGAAATCTTTTAACAAAACATTTCAAGAGAGGGCAATATTTTGAAATTTGGTCAACAAGATTTTTTCTGAATATTGTTTTGAGTTTTATTTTAAGATAAAAAAAATGATCGATTCTGATTTGAAAAATTCAAGGGTTACTCTAATGACATTTGTGATGAAAATCTGCCCAGTCCTGTCAATACAACTCAGAAATAATTGTTCTAAAAACCATTGTAACTGTGAATTTTTTGTGTGAAACAAATGTTTATTCAAAAAGACATTACTAGAAATTTGTGACAAGTTCTATTTGCTGTGGACAAAGAAATGTTAATGTGAGTTCAATGAGTGAAAAGAGTTTTCTATGAGTCATAAAGGTTTCATGCACCGCATGGATACTGCTATTGAACAATATAAGGATTATAGAAATATAACTGGGATTTTTGTCTTAGCTCAACTGCTTGAAATAACAATACACACAGAAAACAGAATGTTGTTAAATTTTGAATATTTCTAGTTCAAAATGTTCTTCTAAAAAATAAACTTAAGGGAGTTTTCTTAGATATGTTTAGAATCTTTAATTAAAGATATTAATCTAGAGTTCTATAACTCTCTAATTTGTCTGACACGAGGAAGAAAAAAACAACTTACATCATCAAATAAGCTAATTCATTTCTTAAAAAAGAAAAAGGTCAAAATTATATATGCCATTATTGTATTTTATTCAACACTATCTTTAGAAACAAGACACATGTCATTATTCAATCTTTAGAGCCATACATTGACATGTTACTTATACTAATTGGCTTCAACCTTTATGTTTACCCTACACAACTTTCTCTAGGTTTTATGATTTTTTTTTACTTATTTCTCCACTCTTAAATTTAAGTTAAAAAAATTAGTTTTAAACCAATGTTCTGTAAAAAAATAACAGATTGAATCCTTATATTTTTCAAGCAGATCCTCATCAAAATCACATTCTTGGGGGAAATTTCAAGTCTTAAAAGCAGTGTGCACACCAGTTAGCTAGCAGCAGTACAAAATCTAAACCATATGTCAGGTCACAAGATATATTTGTAAGTTTTGTTCTTTACTCTGGTGAGAAATCAACTAAAGCAGCTGTAACCATTTACTTACTGGACGTAGTAGGGTAACCTTCTGAACAAAACAAAACAGAAAATATGTTTGATTTATTATTGTTTAATCATGTTTTTAAAACTTTCATTATACCTGTGTGTGCATTTACGTGTGAGTGTGTACATGTGTGTGTGTGTACGCACGAGCTGACATGTGTCTGTTTCTAAGGTGCAGGTATACACAATGTTGTAGAGACTTATTATTATATTTCATACAGTTAATTCAGTGTAATATATGGCAGTAAAAAGAAGACAAACTGATTGATTACCAGGGAAACAACATTGTATCTGAAGGAAAACACAACGCAAAATGATACAACTATCCCAAGTGTTCTGAGAGGTCTACAGATTCCGTCTCAGAGTCAAATTAAACATGGCAAAAAGGAACTTAAGATAAGACATTACATTTCTTTGGAATTGAACAACATTCACAAAAGCCACCAACAGTTATACATAAATTTGGGATATGTATTGATGTTAGTTGACAGATAGTAAACAAACCAAAAGCACAGAAAATAAAGCATATAGAAATTTACTAAGAATACATTTCTTATCTGTTATAATTAAAACAAAATTATATTTTAATTTCACATCATTTCTCTGTTTATTTTTGAAAACCTTCTCACTGATTACAATTGCAAATGACAGATGCAAGCGGTCAAAGCCACTGGACATTAGATACTAGATAAGACAAGTGATATTGATATATATGGCAACCTCCAAATATCTTATATGGACAACATTGCAAGCTGGACCCAGTGCTCAAAGGCTGACCTCTTCCGACTTGCTGAAGACCGATTGTGTAGGAGAGCCTTGACCTGGAGGGCATGCATCAGTGGCAAACATCAGATTAATGATGCCGTCAGGTAATCAGGTAGGTATTGAAACAAAGAAATGCAACCATAGAGTTTTTGAATTTTTTATCAATTCTTGTAATAAGCGCACTAATTCTGACACACAGTTCACTGTAATAATTCTGTCTATGCACATTATATTTTCATATTTCAATAAAAACCTCCTGTTCTGTGACAAGTTTGCATAAATCTATTTTTTTGTTCTATCTTTTCAAGCCTCTATCTTTGCCGTGACGTACTAGCTCTTATTTGACATATGCATCCGCTTGAACCTAGTTACATGCAATTTTTTTCTTTGGTGGATTTAAAGATAACACTTGTCTGACTAAATCTATCCATAGAAAATATTTTTACAAGACAATTGTACATCAAGACACAAGTCACCAAATAATTGGGGGAAGAAACATAAAGCAGTTAATGGACAGGCTGAAAACCATCTAGAACTTCCTCCCATATAAAATAAGAAAAACAAAAAGTGACAAACATGATAGCCAGGTGTAGCAACAGATAACAAATGTGTTTCTAAAGCATTTATGTGTTTTACAGTGAAAAACAATAACTTTGTTCTAATAACTATGATGAGCCCTCCAGAGACCTTCCCTAAATGTTTGATATAGCCAAACTTTGTGTTGTAAATGTGAAATTTAAGGAAAAAAAGTAATTGGGGAATAGTCAAAAGTACTTCAAAGATTCCTACCTCTCTTAATACAGTGAAACTTCCAATTTAATTATTCTTAAAGTGTTGCATATTGGATCTTCAGTTAAAAGCGTGTCTATCAATACTGGCTTTTGATTTTAAAAACGATATGCAGGTTCTCATAAAGACCGTCTGTGCCCTACTAAAGCTTCTTTCCACAAATTTTTAGATTTGAAAACTATCTACAGAGGAATTGAGCCACAGAATTTTAGATCACCTGTCTTATTTTCAACCACTTGGCTATTACAATCCTGCAAATCATCAGATAAAACTAAACTCACTGACAACAACACAAAGTAGACAAAATTACAGTTTAAAATTCTCTTTTGAGAGGTCAAAAACTTTAAAAAATTAAAAAAGTAAGATTCTCTATAAAAAACTACTCTAACAAGGTTTAAAAGTTATAAGTGAAGTCAATATGCGCAACACAATTTCCCTTAAGATGAGGTAAAAAAAAATTCCACTATTTGGGACAGGAACTACATTTGCATTTGGACTTTTGTAAAAGCCTTCTCACCTTTCTCTTAAACTTATGAAAAAAAGGCTGCAAAGGTAGTGGAGATGATTAATTCAAAACTCAATATTTGAGTAATATTCAACTGACAGAAATAAGATTATCATGCTTGAATCTTGTCATAATTTATTTGTTAAACTTTTTAAATCTGATGAGTCTTAATGTATCAATTTACAGACAATTAGCTATAATCAATTATATTTATGGGAAAATGAAAAAAATATGATTTAGTTCAGAAATCAATCGTATGGCAAAGGAAATGTGATTTTCTTAAGGCTTACAAATTGATGTACCCTGCAACAAAATTACTTTCTCTTTTTTCACTGACTCTAGTTTTTCAACTTCAAGTTCTGATATATGCTAATACCAAATAAGCTTCACTGACTTAAAAAGATGTGCTGTGATGTGTTTTCAACAATTTCAATAAAAAATTAATGTTACCATTAGAACAAATATTTGGTACAACGATCAGATTGCCAAGAAAAAAAGCTCTGTTGATGTCATTGTTTGTTTTTGGTAACACTTACAAATACATGTCAAGTCAGTACAGTTATTTGAGGTAAGAAAATCTCTTCACCCAAATAATTTGGAGTACTCTTCTGATTGTCAATGCAAATAGTTTTGAGTTAACATGGGACAAATGGAACAATCTTAATGCTTATACACATTTCTGAGAAAAATCATTATACTTTTGGGGGTTAAAATAAAGACACTTTCGCATCTTTTATATCTTTAAATGTGCTACACATTCTTATGTGCAGCACATACGGTATGAACTGTGTACCAAAACTCATACATCTTTAACTATATTACAGTATACTGACACTAGGCCACCCAGTCATAACATGAACTCATCTATGCAAGGTATCAGGCATTTAAATCTCCATGGCTCAACTCAAAATCAAAAGAAAAACACAGAATTTCCAGTTGTGGTTTCATATCAATTGTTTAAAAAAGTAAAAATTCTGTTTTACAAGTCTCACCTTAAACGTTTCTTGAGAGTTGATTCTATCTTGACATCTCTGTGTGCCATTTCCATTTCTTGTACAGTCTGGCGATGAGTCTTGAAGAACTCTCTCCTTACACTGAGGGAAGACAATGTAAACAAATTATTTCATCTATTTACAAACAAGTCATAAAATTTCAGAACACTTTCACCTCAAATCATACCATAGGCCATCCCAGTGTTGTTCTCTTTCCAAGGAAAATAAAAGGAGAAGGACTAAGAACCAGGTTGATATACAAGGTATCCTAATTAAAATGTTACCTCTCTTGTTCCACAGGTAGCAGGCTGGTTAAGAGAATGTATTATCATACAGAATAAATGAATATTGATTGAAAACAAAACTCGGGTCATGTAAAAATATTTCTTAAAATTCACACATGTTCAAAAAGAAAAAACAACATTTGAAGTGGAATCAAAGTTTATGTTATAAATAATAAATTACAAAATCTAGCACAGGATCTTGTTAAATTTAAGTAAAATTTATGATAACCATTAAACCACATCTATTTTTAGAATTTTCTAAAGTGAGTCACTAACTGTTTCGTATGGATTAAGTCTTACCCCATAACAAAGTTATCTCATCATAAAATGACAGAAGAAATTATCTTCAGTAGTAGCATGTTATATTATTGATAATCAGCACCTAACCAGTCTGTTTTGGGGTATAGAAGAACAGAAATGTTGGAAAAACTGCCAGGCTCTCCTGTTGTATCATAATCATCATCCTGGATTATTGCTATGAGTCATTAATCTAATCTGGTGCACAATGCTAGGCAGTTGCAAATGGTAAGTAAATTCTTGTATGGTTAACGATCTTAAATGTGGAAGGATCTCAATTGTATTGGTTTGTGATCTATTATGATACTTTGTATAACTTAGGTTATTTGCTAACTACACTTGGATGAGATGTTGTAGAAAGTAAGTTTATAGAAACATTTACTTCATTGAAAACCTCTTCATTATATTTGACAAGTCCAACTAAAAAATGTGAATAGACATACAGAGAAGCTGAACACATGATAAAATCCCTGCTTCTAATCAGTAATAGTTAGTTAGGGTAAAGAAAAGTAATTGACTGATTCAATGAATGCGTATGAAGCAAAATGGAGACATTTGTGACTTATCAAGCCTTAAATGTGCCTTGTGATTAGGAATTTTAAGACCATTCATCTATCTTCCTCACTCTGGTGGTATTTGTAGTGCAGCTGTGTCGATGATGAGGAAAATGGTGAAACTACAGTCAATGGTTATGATGATATCAGTATCCTGGTACTGCCAATGACTGTGGATCTGCTGCTTTTATGATGGTTGCTATACTAAATATCAACCGTTATATCTATCGATTTGAATTGTTAGTGGTAAAAATGTTAACATAGTGGTCAGTGTGCAGGACAGGTGGTGTACTACAACTGCACCTGAGGTGACGTAGGGCCAACTGGTGTACATGTGCCACAACAAATTATCACAATATTAGTGCCGTTTCTTTGATGATTGATTAGAATAAATAGTTTAAATGCTGCTTGGTGTTGTTTATATATCACTGCTGTCATTGCTGATGTCATTAGTGATGTCATTGGTGATGTTCTTGATGATTTTTAAGTTGTTTTTATATTGCTGATATAACTGTTGTTGATGTCTTTCCATATCTATCTTGGTGATGTGTCCCAGGGAACATCATCTTCATTTGTAACTTATTACAACATTTTACCACGAGCTGACAACATGTACTTGATCATTGATCTCAGCAACTATTTTGACACATTTTTTATAAGTTTACCTGAGTCTTTTTGAGAGTAGAATCACAAGGATTGACTTTATTGTTAACTCTTCTGTGAAAATAATTAGTTTGCTCAAGACGACTCAACCACAGACTTAATAATACGACAAGATCACACAGATTGACTAATATGAATGATAGCTCAAGACATGTGCTGAGTGGGTAAATGTTAATTATCCTCACATTGAGCAAGGCAAATAGAAGAACATATTCATCAAAATTGAAAGGCTGTCTTGACGATATTTTAGGCAAACAATTTTGTATTAAAAAATATGTGGCTCAAGGAAGGAGAAGATAAACTCCTGTGATCTTTAAAAAAAATGAGTTAAGTTGAAAGTTTCTACTAGAAAAATAAATTGATACAAATGAGTGAGGCTGAGTGTGACCTTCAAAAATAACATTTTATAAACTTTTTGAATCCTGGCTCTTCTTTGCAACAGCCTGTTCAAATTTCATGATTGTGACGAGTAAGTGGGCAATTCAGACTTTTACTTGAAAATTATACCTTTTTCATTGATATAGCAAACCTTTTTATTGATTCTTAAAGTACTTTTATAAATAGCAACAATCATAAGCAGTTGAATTCTAATTTTCAGAGCACTCCTTGCACCACTTTATATTTTTTTTTATCAATTTCTGTACACATTTAGGATATATGAAAAGCCTAAACTAAAATGATAATCAATATAACAAGTTAAAACTTTTGGACCAGGGTTGCCAGTTTGGTGTTGGATTGAAAAATCCTCGCATTTCATGAAGGAATATGCTCAAATATCTAAGCTATATGACACAAGGGTTGTTATTTCTTTGCTGATAATCTTTTATGTAAATTTTATACTGGCACATTTATTCATAAAATCATTTTCACCAAACATTTGAAATATCTGGCAACCCAGGTATACGATTTGGAAAACAAAATTGTGATAAACTTACAACTTCCACACAAAATCCCTGATAAGAGCTGTGAATGGAATGATGACTAAGCCCATCCAGAAGAGTGAACAGCCCAGCACATACTGGTCCTGAAAAACAAAAAAAATCATGACATTAATAAAAAAAATTCATTTGGAATTGCTTAAGTGTCTCCCTAGTCCCAAATAGTCTGTTTGAGTGAACTAGTCTTTGCAGCATTACAGAAAATGTGTATAATGCTATCATCCAGAGCATGTATTTACTCAAAATTTCAGAAGGATAACTGAATATGGGTTATTCATGCGCTGCTGTATTGTGAGGTTTGCATTTTTCATGACGTTGGCCAAAATTAACCTAACTACAAACACCCAACATTGTTGATGGGTTCCGGGTTCCTTCTCTAGCATCCTCAATACTATCATTGTATAATTGTAATATCAGGATCATTAACCTACTTGAGCTTGAAAATAAAATTAACCCTTCATAGTAATATCTTTTGCTAACGACCACAGAAAATGTTGATAAAGAATGGATGAAGAAAATCCATAATGGAGAAATTGATGAAAAATTGGCTTGAGTTGGGAAACACCCAACGCTTGGTTTAATAAAATAAATGTATTGCAAACTGGAGTTTTAAAAAAAAGGTCATGAATAAAACTCAATATACAGTTGATTACAGTTGTAGTCTCCAATTGTCTATCAACTATAGTTCAGTATTACAATTGTCTATCAACTATAGTTCAGTATTACAATTGTCTATCAACTATAATTCAGTATTACAATTGTCTATCAACTATAGTTCAGTATTACAATTGTCTATCAACTATAGTTCAGTATTACAATGTCTATCAACTATAGTTCAGTATTACAATTGTCTATCAACTATAGTTCAGTATTACAATTGTCTATCTATCAACTATAGTTCAGTATTACAATTGTCTATCAACTATAGTTCAGTATTACAATTGTCTATCAACTATAGTTCAGTATTACAATGTC
>JAUUEB010480952.1:0-11118 GCA_032362205.1 Clione limacina | reverse complement strand
CTCACCTTTTTTCAAAAATCCCCCTTGAGCCCCTCGTTTACATTGTCAACCACGTCAACCAGTTTTGAAAGCCAAGGATTCAGGTCAGGTTTAAACTCATCATTCACATGTATTAATGGTGTTGTTTAAGTATGTAATTCAAATGCCTTGTCGCGAATGTATGAATTATTTGGGGAAAGTTTGCAAATTTAATGTTATGACAAAAGGCCTATCACAGATGAAGAAGCAAGTCTTTTTCATTTGCCTGGAGATTCTTGCCATCAAAAGATCCATTTTTAACCATTGTCAGATTCTAGTTGATTAAGTCGTACCGGTAACTGTTAACTGGACTCTAGTGGTTTGCAATTTTGACTTTTCTGTTGGTAATCAGAATAGCTTTGATAAAAATGCACATTAAGAAATAAATTATTAGAATGTTATGTTAAACATGTTTTACAAGATCTTCTTTACCCCATCACACAGGCACACCATGTTCAACTCTGTGGCTAAGTATCTGTGGGGAGACTCTGAGATTGAGCAAGAATACAAGGCATCAATTGAGTCTACACAAAATGAAGGAGAACTTCAAGACTTTGATGTGCAACAGGGGGAGGATGATTGGCTTGTTGTTGGACAATCTGGTATTAATATTATTTAATTATCTTTCTATTTTCTGAAGTTTTACCACTCAAAATAGGCTGCAAATTCTAGGTGTAAAGTAAAGAAATTTGACTAATAATCTTTCTAGAGTGTGCAAAAAAACCATGATACATATCCACTTTTGATAAAAATCACACATAATGTGAAAATAGTTTGTACACATGATGTGAACCACTTCTTTTTTTGTTTTGAATTTAACACCTAAAGTCATATCACAGACGTAAGATTAAGGAC
The DNA here is from genome assembly GCA_032362205.1 of Clione limacina. Taxonomy (NCBI): domain Eukaryota; kingdom Metazoa; phylum Mollusca; class Gastropoda; order Pteropoda; family Clionidae; genus Clione; species Clione limacina. The sequence goes on along the minus strand of JAUUEB010480952.1, from coordinate 10,245 downwards.
TGAATTTATTTTTCTTCTTTCCTTTATATTCCTGATCAGCTTGCATGAAGTAAATTTTCAGTTAGATGATGAAATGTTAACATCTTTGCACATTTCTTATTTTAAAAACTTTGTTGTGTTTTCATTTTCCCTAAGGGTGAACACTCTTACTCTTATTATTATATTTAGATTGCTTGAGTAAAAGCAAGTTGAAATAGGACCAAACATGGGTACGAAGCCGCAACACACAAAGTCTAAGCCTTCATCTCAAAACTTCACAAAACTGAAGCCCACATTTTTAAGAAAACTCAAATCATGTTATTTTAGTAAAAGAAAGTGTTGTGTACCTTGTAAACAGTCACTTTTGAATGAATTTGGAGCAAAATTAAACCATTTTTAACAAAACGGAAATTTGTGATTTTTTTGAAATATCAGGAAGCTGAAGCATCTCATCCAAACAGGCAAAAGCCTTTGTCTCAAAATTTCGACTTTGCAAAGCCAATGTAGGCTTTGTACCCGTGTCTGAATAGGACTTCTCATTTTTTTTGATGGAGCCTTTTCCATCTATTTGAGCTTTGATTTCAAACCACAAAGAACAAGCAATGCTAAGTAAGAATAAGGGGTTCATGTGTAATGTGTGTACACATTATTTTTGCATTTGCTGATTTTCATATTGTAAATATCTTTCCATGACAGGAATGGAACCAAGACCTCTCGATTACACTTGATTTAGTTGTCATATGAATACTGGGTATATTTTCTTTCCCCATCCCCTAGAGACGAAAATAAAAGGTTTAATAATCACAAGTGTATTATCAAAAAGAAAGGGAAGAGAATCAAATGAGGTGGAAAGCTTATTTGATAATCAAAACACAAAAATTCAAGGAATAGAAAAGACTTTGAGATAGAATAAGTTCCTAGTTTTCCAGACCATCCATGTGTATCAGATATCCCATCCTTTTTTAATGAAAACTTAAATTATGTAACATTCAAAGATAGATACTGGCTATGTATGACAAAGTGTCTTTATTTGGATGTATTTGTGTCCTCTGTATGTTTTTCTGTTGTTTTTAAAATTTTCAGGGTATACGACCATACTTATATTATATGATTTTCTTCATTTCAGTTTGAACAGCTAATAATTTAATCTTGAATTCCCCCAAAATACTGTATTTGTGTTATTCTTCACAGGGCTTCTAACATGATCAATACTAGGTGACATCAGAGTTTAAGGGGAGAAAACTTTGATAATTATGATGTTGAAAACTTTCTTCTTATATCTGATTGTGGCTTAAAATAATCTTGAGGGCAACCTTTTTAAGTGAAAAGAACAATTTGATTTACTGATTCAAAGATTTTGAAGATTCTCAGTTGTCCTTTCTGCCTTTGTCAGATTTTTACAAATACTTTTAGTCTTACATATCCAAATTTCAAGGCACCCAATGCTCAGTTATTGTTCTTAAATAACACAAGTACAGTACTTTTAGCTAAGTACATAGTTATCGACCAGTTATTGTTGTCACCCTAAAGAACTTTTACTTTTAATACATTTCTTAGATTTTGTTCTTTTTGCACTTGACGTGAACAGAAATGGTGTCACCCGATGCAAATTACATAATATACTAAAAACAAGATTTTTGTCAACATTGGATCAACCTTTGAAAGTGTAGCAATTGGTTGGACACAGGCTCAGAAATGTTCTGCATTACAGAATACATTGAACATTCAACCTAAGCCTCCAAATTTGACAGGCCAAACTTTTGTGTATTTTATATTGTGACACCATTTTGAGAGAATAAATCAGCAAAATTCAATAACTCAACATTTCATTAAACTCATTTTGTTGAGACCATTTAAGTTTTTTATTGTTCAAACTTGAAACCTTTTGGGCGGCAACAACTATGGATACCATGTAAATCTAGTAAACAATGCTTCAACAGTTAAAGCGTTTTTCACTGGTACGAGCTATTGTTTTATAACTCATATAATCATTTGCTTATATCTATTCCCAATTATCTTATAACATCGATTTGTTCACTTTCTCAGGTATCTTTCTGGAGGTTTTATATACGAATTGACATTGGTTATTTTTGCTTTTATTCCAATTATAAGTAAATAGGTTTAAGGCACAGGGGGAGAACTCGAGAGATCTGTACTTATTTTATCTATCTTAGTGGGAAAAGGAATTTTTGCTATATTGAATCGCTGTGACGTCACATACCACACATTCAAAATGAAAATCTGAATAAGATAGTAGGGTCTATTGCCTAGTCTATTTGAAATGAGCTATACAAAATAAAGATCTGTAAGTTGTGCATGTTAAAGATCCCTTGGTGGTTTGAATTCCAAGGAATTGTAGCCTACAAAAGTAGACATCTGGGAAAAATAAGATTAAAATCCTTCCTCAACTTTTTGTCATTCTAGGAGTCCCAAGATGGGAGAAGGATATAACTCTCTATCTATATGCTTGCGTAAGGAAGCACGAAAGTGTTATAATAACCATGAGAGTGTAAAGCAATCATTAATGCTAAAATCAGTAAATTGATGAAAAGTTAACTTCATCTGATGTGTTTGCAGTTTATGAAACAAACAAACAACAGGGAATGACAAGTTTGGTGGTGTTGTATTGAACATTATTGCAATGCCTTTGCCTCACTTGCAAGATGTAGGTTTGATGCTAAAAGTACTGGATTGAAAGATGTTAGTTAACCTTATTTACATTGGAATAGATGGAAAAATGTCCAAAGCTAGAAACATTTATGCTTGTTTCACAATCTTCCTTAAAGCTCTTAAATTACCTTGAAAGGTGAGGTTTTAAAAAATTCCATAAAAAACACAATTCCTTTTTTTTTAGTTAAAAAATGAGATTGTGTTATTATTGCTCAAGTTCATTTCAAATGAAAAATGTATGGCCAAAAAAATAAACTGCAATATTGTTCTCAAGTGACTAATAATAACAGCATCCTTATTCCTTTTTTCAAAACTTCCAAGTTACAAACTAGTAACTCTTCATATCCATATCCCCATAATTCTAGTTTCTCAAATTGAACAGGGACTTTGGAAAACCAGCCTCTTGTTTTGTTTGATATTTTTCATTGTTACAAAAGAAAACTTTAATGAAGGTTGTGAAAAGAAGCTGTGATGTACGTTGAGCAGTGGCAATGACTTTCTTTTGAAAATGTCAGGCTAGATTATTTTTGGCTTACTAATTGGTGGTTCATTTTTTTTTCAGATAAGGAAAATGATGCTCATCACAATAATCACCACCACCCTCACTCACATTGCCATTGTAACCACCATCACCAACATCGGTCAGGTACTCTGACAGATTCAGTTGAGCCTTCAGCGCTCCAATTCCTATTTGGGATGTCTGATACTGAACTTGCTGATGAAGCATCTAGTCTTGAACAAGGCTCAAATAACAGTAGCCAGGCTTCAGTGCAGCATGCCTGTAATTGTCATCTGAATCTCAATAATATGGATTTGGACAGTAATTACTCTTCAGATGGCGAGAGTGGGGTGGATTCAGGAATGCGCCCGTCGTCCCCTGAGTCTGTGTTCTCAGCATGCTCTGGTCGCTCACATGCTACTTACCAACCAAGGGGTTCCCACCGTGACCCTTGGATACTAACCCCACCCCCTTGCTTTACAGGCTCTCAGGCAGGCGAGCTTTCCACTATTTCTTCAAGTCCTTTGGAGAATCTACTTATTGAACATCCTTCCATGTCTGTATACTTGTCTCTCCCTCAATCTGACTTGCCTCCCTCACATCCCTTCCATTTGGGTTATCTTGCAGCACTCTCTGAGCTTCAAGCAAGTGAAGCCAATAACGAAGGGGAGCAGTGTGTCCAGGCAGATGAGGAGCAGCAGTCTCGACTTCCAACTGTAGAGGAACGCAGGCGGGAGGTCCATCATCGCCACTGGGGCATCCCAGCTGTAAGTGAATCTACACCCGAACAAATAGTGGCTCAGATTCATGAAGCTCAAAGAGCACAGACCATCCTGAGAAACAAGGCTGTCAACGGGCAGATGTGCAAGAAGAACAATACCGTGTATGATAAAAGTAATAGAAAAAATAGTAGCAAAAGGAGCAAGCGCATGTGCCCTTCAGGTTTCAAGTCTGGTCGTATTAGTCAACGTGTATAATGCAAGTGTTTATAGATGTATATACAGTTGTCGCAATCTTTTTTGCAAATTGCTTCTGGCTTATAACTATTTAGGTGAGAGATAATCTGTCAGCACCTTGGACTTGCCTTATAATAATTATCCTTTCCATATATGTCACCTAATTTCTTTAGTCATATTTTGTAGAATAGAATTTCAACTTATCACTTATGTATTCATTGAGTATAAGGCCCTTTAAATGCTTTAACTTTAATTATGCATGAATAAAAGGTACAGATTCCTTCTTTCTATTTTGAATTGAACTTTTTCTCATAATCAAAAGATAATTTGCTATCATACCCTTACACACACAACGTATTTGGATATTTAAAAAGCTGACACATTGCTTAGTTTAACTTAGTATTTGCATTTAAAGGATATTTTTCTTCCATCTTTTCTTTAATTGATTAGATTATAATACAGTTTCAGTTCACATGTATGCATTTTGAATACAAGAAGAAAAGAATAAACAGTTTTGAAAGTGATATCATTGTGATTTCTATGAAAAATTGATGCTTTGGATTTGATTTTCATCAGCAGTTCCATTCTTATTATTTACTGTTAGCAGATTTTTTCAATAATATGATATTGGCTTCCTAAGTTTTGCTGCAGTTTTTCCTTTAATTTGTTAATTTTGAAACAAAACTTTGTTCAAAATTTAGTCAAACCTGAAAAAGGCTGTAAGATGGGATAGTAAATCTAAAATGAGTAGGCCTTGACCTTCATTAACTTGAGACAAGAATTGTCATATCCAAGAATAAATGCAAGAATGTTTTATGATCCATAGCACACTGATCTAAGAAAAAAGTACATTCTTAAGCGAAAGTAATTTAACTTCATCAAGTCCTAACATCTCAAAGCTGATATGGGTTGAAGGTTCATGAATATCAATTAATGAGGTGAGAAATCCTGAACAGACTGTACCAAAGAAGATCACTGTAAACAAGTTAAACTATTACATTGTTTTTGTCTCTTTCAATGTATCTAATATGCTTAAAGTAAGATTCAAACTTGATGTTTTTTAATTGCATATTCATATAGCCCTGTTTGACAGCTGATATTGTAGAAATATGCATCAATGCTCAGTCATTAAAAGGATAAGTGAGGTCATCTTTAAGTTTAAAGTCCTTTTTACATGTTGTATTAAACAAGATGGTTAATTTGTTTAAGACCCTTTAAAAAATCTCAATGTTAAACCATCATGGTTGTTGATTCCATAACCACATCAGAACTATTTACAAGGAATTCATAGTTGAAAAACAATTGATTGTTTTTAGATATATCCATACATTTTGCCAAATGAAATTTTGATCTTCTAAGAACTTTTGTAAAACTTGGTAAATAACAGAGTCATGGAATTTGATCATGATGATATTAAACATGGTTGTGATATCAGTTTCTCCTTTGATAGAAAACTGTTATGATTTAATTTTTCATAACAAGTTTTTCATGCAGATGAGCATTTGATTGTTGCTTAGTTACCATTTGTCCCAACTTTGTTGTTCAGGACATAAATTTGAATACTTTTTATGGTATTGCACGAACATCTTAGAACTTTTAGCTGTACATGAAAACACCATTTGAACATTTTTTCAAACAAAAACCAATTGCAAAAGCAATATTGAGAAACAAAAATGTCATGCCTTTTATAAGATGTGTTCTATATGCTGAAAGCCGTGAGCAATGTATCTATCTGTTTGTTGAAGGAATGAATGTATGCATACTTCTGTGGAGAATCTGTCAGTAGATGTTCAGCGAACATTCCCTTCAACGAAAATTTCCCATCAACGAAAGGACTGGTCCTTAAAAAAAAATGGGTAAAAATGTTAGCTGCTTAAGTTCATCTCTCAAAACTTCAACATTTTCGAAATATTGCCTGTCCATAAAAAAATATTCGAATGTTTTTTACAAAACAGCAAAGTTGGGAACCTGGTAGTCAATTTTTAAAGTTGTTTTTTTATTCAGACATTTTGAAATATTTGACATTTATTGTTTGTTTGCTGCTGTTTGTTTCAAACGTTTATTTTGGTAACTTTGGTCAATTTATGTTGTTTAATGAACCACAGCAAAATCAAAATGTTCAGAAACACATTATCATACACAGAATATCAGAAATTAAAATTACAAATAGGTCATTGATTCTGAAATTAACTGCTGTACCTACGTTTCTTTTGCCAAGTTTTCCTCAGCATATGAATTACCAACCTATCTTATACAAAGTGAAGAAAACTGATCTTTGATACAGACAATTTACACAGATTCTTTGTCGATCAAGATGGAAAACTACAATGTCTTATGGAAATCCAGGGAGAACACTTATGCTTACAATTACAAAATATGGAAGCTCGTGCCTCTTGACACTCACCAGTCTGTAAAAGACAGTCTGGGAGCTGTTGTGGCCATATGGCTTTTTCAAAATATATCCCATAACTTTATATGTTTGCCAACATAAAGTTTGATCGGACTGCTCTTAAACTCAAACATAAAGCCTAACCCTGAAATCAGATAGTTTTTGAATGGATTTTGCGAAATTTGTTACCAATTCTATGTAAATTAAATAATGATAATGCGCCTTTCTGGGAAATGTAAAATTAACATCTTTGCTGTCAGTATTGTGCTGCTTAGTGGTAAATGCGCATTTTTGGTGCAATTACATAGACATCTGGTGCTATTTTGTCATTTACTGGAAACTGCAATTTGCTTAAGAAATCTTACACAGCCTTTTATAGTACCAGCTTAATTTTTGTATTTTTTATTTTTTACTTCAACATTTCAATCCTGTTTTTGTTATTTCTGTATGATTTTTTCTTATTAACATCATATGGTTTCTCTCACCAATGCCCAACTACATCCTAGGAATCTTTCAACTTCTCAAACCCTAAAAGAGATTAATGTCACATTGTACTCAAGGTTTCTCATCTTAAATCTTCTCTCAAATATATCACATTGAAATATCTGCATTGTAATGAAAAATGGCTAAAACTTGTTGATGAGGTATACATTTTCAATAATCAGCCCAGCTGACATTTTTTTGCTTTTCAAATTATTATTTTTCCATTAAATATGTAATGTGTGATAAATTTCAAATGTTTAAGCTTGACTTCTTTGACAATAATGAATGAACTGGCACATAAACTATCAGGGCTTATTTTGTAAATTGAGACTTTTCGATTCATCTACAGCATACTTATTCTTTATATTCATCTGTAACCTATGCAAAGTAAGATCTCTAACTTCTAACCCTGTATTTTGTAAATATGTAAGAAATACTCGACAAATTGAATCTGTTTGTTGACCATCTCAACAATGTACATTTTCTCAGCAAAAAAACAGCTTATGACAACTGTATAAAAGTAAAAGGATATTTGATAAAAGGAAGTCTTGTAAATGTGTATAGGTAGTTGTTTACTTCCAGGAGTTTAAGACGTAGGCATGGAATTATGTCTAATCATTTATTATATTTGTCATTTCTTATAGGTATAGCTTTTTTTATAATAGTTATTTCCTTGTTTTACTCATGTGTTGTGTATTGTAAATGTCAAACATTTCATTTACCATGATCATCCCTAGTTGCTGTTTTCACATATTTTTATCATCCAAACTCAAACTAAGCTTTAGTAAAAAAAAAATCTTCACTTGATGTCTTGCTTACAATTTATCTAATGTTATCTGTCGTTGTCATCATATCAAACTGTTTGTTAATCAGAGAAATTTCCGACTTGGAATATATTAATAATTAATGTTAGGGAAAATGGAATTATAATTAAGGTTGTATATATTTATTTTACCCTATTTAGAATGTCCAATTGAACATCACCTTTTCTTTATTTTCCATCAAGGTGGTAGGGTAATTAATGTTATTTGTATGCATTTTTTAAATGTTGTATGTAGATGTTATTATATGTATGATTTTTTCCTCTTATTTAAAGTATCAAAAATCATTGACCTGTATAGCCTGTGTATAATTTAGACTGATATTTATTGTCCTTGCCGGTCCATGTTATATTTCAATATCTGTATACATGTAATTGTCACAAAGAACTAAACTGTGATCTTCATAGAGGTTTGTTGATAGTTTGTGGGGATTGAAAGTTGATTTTTACCATCTGTATATATCAACGCTGGCATGATTAAGTAGAAGTATAAACATCATCTTTGTTCGCTGAAAGTTACCAATATTTTTTTTTTTAGAATTTCATCTTTCCATCATATTGCAATTACAGTTTTGATGAAATTGTTTATGCTTTTGAAGACATGAATCGTTTAATGTCTGTTATGAGTTATGAATTAATTTTAGTTTTTAAGTTACGGTCTCAATTTCCTACTTGTAATTAACAACAGCAATTTAATGTTGCACTTCTGATTTAGTGCTATGTATATAGACAAAGACTTGTTAGATTATGATGATATAAATGACTGACCAGCGGTGCAATAATAATAATAATATATTCTAATATTAACCCACAGACTAAATCTAGAACATGTTCCTCACTCCTCTATAAGCAATGTTTGTTATCTGTGACTTCTGTTCCTACTTAATTGTCTGCACAATCTACATAGATATATGTTATAAATATATCTGTTCGTGTTTAAATCCCTTTTTATCTTTTATCTCATACTATCTCATTTGTAGATCTGTTGTACTCATGTTCCTTTTTAGTACATTTTTTACAACAAAGTCAAACTCCACATAAATATGAAATGTTATAAGAGGATAATCTTTACTATGAGATGATCAAATCAGTACAAAGCAATGAACATCTACACTGCTTTTATGTAATATAAATACAAAGACCTTTTACTTTCTCGTTATCTTTTCCTATGAAAGCAAAATGAAGCTTCTACAACGGAAGAAGTTATCATAATAAAGCTTGATTCCACAAGGCAGCTGAATTACTTGATGATTGTTAACATCTTGGTTGTATAAACTCTCTGTAAGTAACTAGAATAAAGAGTATGAACAAAGCATGTTAAATTAAATAGATTAAGATGTTCAATTCTATCAAGTTGACAGCGATGCAAATTCATGTCGTATTTCGTCATACATGTTGACTATATTCCTTCCATTGACTCAACTGTGACAATATCTTGTTTACCTCAATATGTGGTGAGTCTGAGTGAGCAGCTAGGCTGGAGTGAGATGTATTCTTCGATATATATCTACATTTTGTGGCTTTGTAACTTGTAAGAAGAGTTTGAGAGAAATATGTTTAATAAACACTTCAAATTTACTACCTTGCTTATTGATTTTAATGGAGTAGTCATTTATTAAGTTTTTACCATAACCCATGTTTGTTCTATTTTTTTAATTCAATGGCAACTAGTGAAAAACAACTTCTTTTTGCGTCTGGCTCTCAAACTAGTTGGATATGTTTAAAAATTTCTCCCATCTTAAATTTTCATAGCATCACCATTGTATCTCAGATATGATGGGGGGAACCAGCTCATTCAAATCAGGTGTACAGATAATAATTCCCCCAAACACCCTTGAGCTGGATTTCTACTGAAGATTGATGCCTCTTTCTAACCTTTCAGGGGAAGACTGCTTTCTCCCATGTCTTTTGTTCCATGTAATACCCCCTATAAATGCAATATCAGAACCTGGTTGTATCAGTAACCAGGGGCTGATTGTTAAATATATCTTTTCTGTCAGTTCTTGATAGCCTCATGACCTCGTGCTCCCTCAATTACAGAACACACTCTTTGCCAACAAAGAAATACTCATATGGCAAATGCCCAAAAGGTGCTCCTCAAACATGCCACGTTTTTAATCAAGCCAAACATGTACTTAGAAGGTTATACTGGCTTAATTTTTTTCACTTAAAAGAAAGAGTCAAGAAGAGATAATGATAGATAGCAGCATCTTAGTGAGTCATCATTGGAGTTACGGGTTTTCCCACAATTACAGACCAAACACAAAAAGGGCACATCAGAATCATAGGGTTTCAAACAGAGATGTCCACTTCAATGTAATTGAGAATTTGCCACTTGTGTGTAATACCTGGAGAGGACATGTCTATGCAGGAATTTACAATAACATTAAACAATGTTACATCAAAGCAATACACTCTTAAACATGGAGTGCCCCAGGGCTCTGTCCTT
>JAUUEB010480941.1:0-11118 GCA_032362205.1 Clione limacina | reverse complement strand
TGTCTTACTAAGGTTAATCGGTCGATTCCTTGTATACTACGAATGTGCATGTGTGTCTCCGTCCTGCTTGTCAGGGGTAATATATGTAAAGCGCTTTGAGCTTGGCCCCGCTTAAGGAAAGCGCTATATAAGTGACATTATTATTATTATTATTGTGAAAGTCCAGTACGTTAAAACGCATTTTGTGATAGCATAGTAAGACAGTGATACGCTTTGTTGATTCGTATTAACTCAGTTGACATAAGCTGTGTTCATCAGTTTTAATAACACAATAGCCATCCCCGGGGAACGTATGGAACAGAGAACTGGCATTACTAAACACACTATATATGTGATTTGCAAAGTTATGTTTCACAATCGGTCAAATTTATAACAAAGATACCAACTAACCATTATTGCAACACAGCACATCAATATATAATGTATGCCAACTTACGCTCTGACAATACACGGTACCACAGTCCCAATGTTGCACTTGTTAAGCCAACCTGAACAAACACCTTCATGGACTGGTCCTGCACCATCTGATCAGAGGGATTTAGAGAGTCAATGATTTATTTAAAATAGAATATAAATATTTGTTGAAAATAAAATTTAAACTGTTTTAAAATGTACACATATTTAAAACATTCAAGAAAAAGTGTTGTCACAGCTAGTTTGGGGTCTTGTATGTGATGTAAAATGAAAACTAAGAAAAAAAATATTCTCATACACAGATAATTTGAAAAAAGGATAGCAAATAAAAGAGCATCTAGTATAACTGGGTCATGATTATAATAATTAAACAAATATGTTAAATAAATGTTGTTGCATTTTAGTCCAATCTACCATCAACGTGTGGCCGAAAGTCAAAATAATGTGTTAAAGTCGCAGACCAAAAATCAAGAAACTGGCGTTTAAAGTAAGTTTTTTGCTTAGATATCTCTTTTCAGAAATAACCATAGAAATTTTCAAATTATTATCTGTGCCACTAAAAAGTAGAATAACTTAAAGCACACCTTTAACATAATATGTGATTAAAATAAACTAATTATGTCTATTCTTTTTACAAATCAACCAACAAATTCTCAACTTTTAACTTGATTTTCAAAGTTTGTGATTTCAGTTAGGTTCACTCGAATTGGCATAACTTATGTTGAAATCAATAGATTTTGATCAAATACAATGTGAAAAGTCCAGCAAAGAAGCTTTGATGATCTGATAATGTCTATATTTGGAAAATGAATTGTTTTCTACAAGTGGCATCACACTGCTCCTCATTCTTACACAGTACAGTAATTTAGAAAAATATCAACATACTTTGAGTTCGAAACTTGACAACTGCCATGGTGGCGTGTATCTCTCCAGGGTACATCTGAGGTGAACTACTGATGCTGTAATAACGTTGTTGAAGAAGCGGAAGTTGCGTCAGTAGCAGGGAAGGCGGGACCTTGAGTGACGAAAATTGATCAAGGACCTCAAGCATATTGGGGCTCTGGTCATACTTCCAGTCTTCATAGGCAGAAGAATCCTGGGATAAGGAAAGTTAAAATATTAAGTTTGATGCTGCATCTATCAAAGTGGCAGCTAGGAAAGCATATAATCAAGAGTAAATTATGATTATTATAATTATCTTATTTTAGTTCAGGCTGACATTAATTTCTCTTACCGTTGCCAACGTTTCCAGTTTTTCCTTGTCAGCGTCACGTGACGTCTGTGTTGACAAGAGCTGCAGCAGTGCCTGTGATGGTGGTGTAGTCAGATCAAGGATGTGTGTAAAGGCAGTTCTCATGCTACATACAGGCATCTTTGCCAACTTAGTCCACGTCTTGTTAGTGCCTGATGAATATGAAAAATAATATAAGATGGTTCTTGTTAACGGGGTTCAAAAAAAATATTCGGAAAGTGTAGAAACATAAAAAAGAGCTGACTCTCAACAGGGTGAGCTCTCCCACAATGGCCAGTACCGTAACCGCTAAACAACTTATGGTTACGCGACACTAATCACGTTAAAACTAGTAAAACTTATATGACACATGCTTCTGAAAGAGAAACTGCGCTACGCAACACCAATCACACTAAAACTAGTTAAACGTAGGTGACACATGCCTCTGAAAGGTTACTGAAAAAGAAACTGCGCTAAGTTATCTTTATCTTTTGTCGTTTGATATTTATGAGGTTAATTATTATACATCATTGATTCTACCTAGTGGAGTGGTGACTTCGTGAAGGAACTCTGTGCGGATGACCTGGTCTGGGGGTGGAGCATTATGTAGACGAGCTAAGATGGCGTCTACTAGTTCAGCAGAATTGGCCGGATAACAACCCACGTGGTCCCCTGGTAAGTAGGACAACTCAGCGGCATCCTGGGTATCGAGTTTGCAGAGGATTGTCTGTCGGCTGAAAAATGAAAAGAAGCATTTTGATAAGAATTATTTAATTTTGCTAGTTTTTAACGGAAGATATATCGGCGACGCATGCAATTAAACGTTTTGCAACACATATGATGTAAGGTGTTGCACTCTGCGTACATTTTACCCAATCACAGTTTTATGGCACCTGACCAACTAGTCTAAGCAAGAATAGCAAAAAAGTAGTCAACCAACTTACTCGACCACATCACTGTTTACAACGCATTTTCATTTAATGAGCTTTTACACAGTGGTCCATAGCTTTTTTGAGGAGTTTAGTAAGTCGCTGCAAGAGTCATTATGAAATTATTTGTATTTAAAATGTTGTATATTTTTAACAAAAACAATAACAATGCGATATTTTTTACAGTTAAATAGGTAAAGTAAACGGATAACTTGTACCCCCAAAAATGAGATGTCGTACCGATGGATGGTAGTTATTTCAAGGTTACCAATTCAATCTTTTACTTGATGAGATATATGAAATAAACTGATATAAATAATGTAATGTAATATAATATATTCTCATTGAATGTTATGTATGCCATATTTTAATGTGGTATGATATGTATTGATATATAATGATATAAAATATAGCACAATATAATTGAAAGCAAACACAATACATAGTAAAATAAAATATGATAATATAATATTATATGATTTGATTTTAAGCAAATATAATGAGAGGTTTAATACAAGTGAATATTCATGCGAGTATTAATCGTCAGGACAAATAAAAAAGGTTAATCAGAGTATTACTCAAAACGGACATAGCTCTGTAAAACTCTTTCTTTTTTCAGATTTGAGAGGATATTTCACAGAAGGCCACGTTTAGAGCATGAATTCAAAAGTTAACAGTCTTTTGTCCGACAGTACGACCTTTGACGATATGACCACAGCATCATAAAAAATTAACAGAGAACGTACAACAAACATTGTTTTAGGGCCCATAACTGCCAAATTATTTTTCACACATTTGAATTTTTTTTTAGATAGCAACTAGAAGAGCCTATGTGCAAGATATCGGGGTCCTTAGTCCAACGATGTGTCCACAGCATGCGTGTGTCTATGATTATCATAGACACACGTATGCAAATGCATACACAAAATTATTTGAAAACGGAAGTAACCTATTTCGCTCTTCTGAATTTATACACGGTTGGAGAAAAACAAAGACGGTTACTAATGATATTAAAGTATAAGATACTATGATATAATGAAATATAAGATAACATAATATAATATAATATAATATAATATAATATAATATTATATATTATGGTAACATATTATGAAATAAAATATGTTGAGATATAAGATAGAATGGTATGATATGATAATAAAATATGATATAATAATAAAAATGAAATATACACACAAGACTAGCCGATACGTTACAATCTAGTATGTAGTATGTAGGTACCTTTAGTTTTGCATTTTGGTAACAAGGTGTACTTGGATGCCATTTACCAAAATAGGGACACTAAAAGGAAACCATACGCATTTTTTTGCTAGCTTTAACAGAAAACATCAGTTAGTTCCAAACAATCAAGAAAGTGAAGAAAGCCTTAAAGAGTTTTCTTGCTAGTTTAAATAACAAACAAAAAGACAATTACCATCAATCAACACACTAAGATATATTATACAGCTCCCTTGCCAGCTTAAATAGTAACCAAAAAGAATATAACCAACAACCAATAAAAATAAAAATAAATGCTTATACAGTTCAATTTCTTAGAAAGAAATCCTAAAAAGGTTCCCTCGCTAGCTTTTACAATAAACAAACAAAAAATAAAAAAGTAAAGAGAAGCCCATGCCTGCTTAAATAGTTATTGAATTTTTTTTTACCAACACTCAATGAAAACTAGCTTAAGTAGCAAACGAAAAGACAAACCAACAACCAAGAAAATAAAAAGGAGCCTTATTCAGTTTCCAACTTAACTTAAACAGCAAACAAAAAGAGAATTCCAAATAATTAAGGAAATAAAACGAAGCCTTATACATTTTCCAACTTAAATTTAACAGCAAACGAAAGAGAATTCCAAACAATCAAGAAAGTAAAATGAAGTCTTATACAGTTTCCAACTAACTTAAACAGCAAACGAAAAGAGAATTCCAAACAGTCAAGAAAGTAAAATGAAGTCTTATACAGTTTCCAACTTAACTTAAACAGCAAGCAAAAAGAGAATTCCTATCAATCAAGAAAGTAAAATGAAGTCTTATACAGTTTTCAACTTAACTTAAACAGCAAACGAAAAGAGAATTCCAAACAATCAAGAAAGTAAAATGAAGCTTTATCAAGGTTATTTTGCTAGCTTAAAAAAGATAATGGCTAACAATCAAAAAAGTATAAAGAAAACTTTACGTTTCCCTTGCCTGCTTCAATAGTTATTGTTAAAACAATTACCAACAATCAAGAAAGTAAAGAAAAGCCTTATACAGTTTTCAAGTGAACTTTAACATCAAACAAAAAGACAGTTGCCAATAATCAAAACAGAAATAAGAAGCCCTATACAGTTACCAAGTGAACTTAAAAACAGCAAAAGAAAAGAAAATTACCAACAATCAAAAAGAGTAAAGAGAATTCTTTTACAATTCCCTTGCATGCTTAAATAGTGATTTAAAAGACTATGCCCAACATCAAACAGTAAAAAAAGCCTTATACAGTTTCCATGTGAACTAAACATAACAGTAAAAGACAATCCCAACAATAAAAAAGTGATAGGAAACCTTATAAAGTTTCCCAGTAAACTTAAACATCAAACGAAAAGACAAATCCTAACAATCAAGAATGTAAAAGAAAGCGTTATACTGTTTTCTTTCATGCTTAAATAGCTTTTGAAAAGACTATTACTAACAACCAAGAAAGTAGAAAGAATCCTCATACAGTTTCTTAGTGAACTAAAAAAACAAACGAAAAGACAATTCCCAATAAACAAAACAGCAAACAGTTTTTTAATGAACTTAAACAGGAGATGCAATGACAAGTACCAAAACCAAGACAATTACCAACACATATGAGCTTTATTGTTGGCACTATGATATAGTTATAAGATAAAAACGTGATGTAGCAGTTGCAAAGTTTAAGTTTCAAATCCACAAAAAAGTTGAAAGCTTCCAAATTTAAAATACGTTTGAATAAATTATAAATTCGACAAAAATATTGATCAATAGTAACGAAGAAAACGATTCAAGTATAATAACTCTCTGGCTAAATACCAGCCAAAAAACAGAAATAACACATACACTTAACACATACACTTAACACATACACTTAAAACTTAGACTTACAAGTCTTGTGTTAAGATATATGCACAATAAACACCAAGTCAACATATATTAAAAAAAAGTATCGTAGTAAGGAAGTGTTCTAATAAGATTTTTTTTCGATTCGGTTACTTTCACATCTAGCATGTTAGAATAATATTTATAAGTTTCACACACACAAATACACAATGAGTTAAATGAATAATGTTTTATGATGCAATAGTAAAAGCTATATAGTGTTAGCGATAGGAAATGTTGCAAACCAGAACTGATACTCACCACTTGTGATTGTTGGGCTTACACCTTTAATAGTCAAATATATAGGTTTTTATTATCACTTTTAAGTTATGAATTGTAATAAATTATATACATTTCTCAGCTCCTTGCTTCGGTTTTTGTCAAGAATAATCCCTAAAAACAGTAAGCTAAAGCAAATGCAAATATCCGTGCATAGAATTATTCCAACACGATGTTCTAATTTTCAGATTTCTTAAATTTAAAAAATATCGTTTTTCTTGCATTGTCAGCAATATACGAGGGTAGGAATTTAAAGGGATCCTAGAAGCAAATTATTAGGTTAACATAATCACACACGTTCAAACCAGAAACACCGGTATGAAAGTGGGATCATCACATAGCAAACGAAACAGACAAATTACGTTAACACATAGGATGATTTCATGCAGAACAAAAATAAAAACAAATTTCACATACTTCACGTACACACAAAATTGTCAAATAAACCCCCCAAATGAAACGTTATTCAAACTTGAAATTTAAATTTCATATACGTTTTTATTTGTGCAATCATCACACATCATTAGTGCTTTAATTAATAACAACAACAGCAAAAACATGAATGGACTGAAATAAAACAAAACACAAAGACCATAAATATATTAAGAAACAAAACTTACTCAGATTCACAGCCCTGTAGTTGTGTTCTCTCTGTTAAGACGCATGGGAATATCTGTTTACTATGAACTTGTGATAATGCTGAAGATAAGAATAAAACATATTTAAAACGTATTGCATTTTCGTTTGAATTACATTTTATTTGAATATGGTGAACAGTGACTTGTGGTTCAAAATCTTTGAACCATCAATTATATATTAATAACATATTTTTGTGGTATACGGGCGCAAACCAGTACAGCTACGTTACGTCAATTTTGATTCTCGTGGCTAGCTCCCTGTGAATTTTTAAAGACTATTCACAGAATACTATTAAGATAGTGCCAGTATTAGAAAACTGTCTTGTGAGTTGACAAATGACATCATTTCTTCTTAACGATCAGCAAATTAATTTTTCAGATGTGACGAAAGGTGATATTAAAAACCGTGAAAATAAAATAAATAACAAAGTTAAGATACATGTTTTTAGTTTTCTTTGTCTCTGTCTGACACCGTTAACTGTTTACATTCCTGATTCTTATACAGATTACCGATTTACATAATAAAACAAAATGTTCTGAAAATTGAAATGATTAAGAAAAAGAACAAAAAGCAATATAAAACTATCTTACATATTATATAAATGTTTTTATACAAGTACTCATACATTTTATATTCCCAAATAAAGCAGAATACATTATGTTCATTCTAAGAAATCAATTTAAGCCACATGAAATGAGTGCTTCAATATTATAAAGACAAAGCGAGTAGGTTCAGCAAACAACTCATTGCTTTCTTTACTCTTTTCATTTTTTGGGGTATCTTAGACTTATGATACATTTTGTGCAAATCAGTACCATATATTGAGCGTTGTAATGCTAATCTCGGTTCGATAAGCATCTGAAATATGTTGTTTGTTTTTATTAACCCCTCCTTATATTTTATGGTTTGCTATTTCTTGTTTTAAGGCCTCTGTTATGTGAAAAAAGATTCAATTCTTAAGTTACAGAATAAAACTAGCCATCAGGTCCCACGATTTCATATGGGCACGGCTCACAATCAAATGGGCTTGACAATAACAATTTTGCAAGGGACAAGCCAGGGAAGTTATAAGAAAAACAGACATAATAAGTGGTGGCAAAGGCCCAATAGTTTATACAGTTTTGTGATGGATAAGATGTTCATTGTTATTACCTTCACAAAGATCTGGATCTTTAGCACTGTCAACTGGCATGATTCTAAATCTGTTGGGTGTCCAGTTGTGGTCACTATTGTTTAAGGCACCCGTAGCCTCGCCAATGTTGACGTCATCACCGAGACAGAATGTCTCACACGCGGCCTGATGAGATAGGAATGGAAACCATTGATGTGTTTTCATTTTTTCAAATCAATGGAGTCAACATTGATGTAGTTCTATTTTTTTTCTTTAATTTTACTTTGAATTCTTGTATTTCTAACTGTCTCAGCCATCTTCAGAATTAATCTGTAACGACACGCGTATGTTTTAATTTTGATAATTAAGTGACTCACATCTCTATCTTTTTATCTATCTGTTTATCTATCTTTTTCAATATTCATTGACTGACTTTCTCGAACTACAGTAATTGAATAATGATTTTGTGGGATAATTGTTAACATCATACTAACGTGTTGTGTACACCATGTGTGTACTTTAAATAGCCTGCTTTTCTTTATTGTTAACACATTTTGTTAACTAAATCTTGGATTTATATATACAACATATTTTACGCACATAAAAGAGACAAATGGTAGACGATCAAAATGCTGCTTGATAAACTTATTTATGGAAACTACTGTGTTATTGGATACCAGGTGATATTACAACTCTGATACATTTCCCCTATAAATACACCACAGCATCGTTAATAATACAAGCTGATGAATTTGAAACAAGGGCTCATGAAAGTACGTTTTTTAGTATAACGAACAACACCTATACTTACTGTAAACACGCCTTCAGCCCATGATCTGAAACTTTGCTCCTGTCCACACAGTTCATCACCATCTCCTAACTTATAAACCTGTTCAGCTCCAAGTTCAATCATCATTTTATCAACATAATGTCCAAACGCTGCATAGTAAGGGTAGGCCTTGGAGCCCAAGGCAAACACAGAAAACCTAAAAACAGGAAACTCTTTTAGCATCGTTTTATCTTTTGATCTTAATCATCTTATTCATCTTATTAACAATTATCTGCATAAAAATATATTTAAAATGTTATATTCATTCAAGGAAACAATAACAGAGGAGTTACATAGATATCTAAAAAGTATTGTATTGAATCTTATTTCAGCACCAATACATGTTTTTATATAGCAGCTTGAATACATGATATTTCTGTCAATGGCAGATACTTTCACAGTTATATCGAATATTTATCATTGTTTTCATATATTTCAGCCTTTAAAAATTCCCATTTAAAACTGTTACAAAGGTTCGTACTGTTGGAACTATTTCAAGATAAAAGAGCATCGACTTTTCTGGACGTCAAAGTTTATACGTTTAAAACTAAACTTTGTCTTGAAAAGAAAATCAAAAGGGCTTCCAATGACGTCATATCCTTACCTGACATTGCTGAGAGGACCTGTAATCATCTCCAAAGAGTCTGGTTCATTGCTTTCACCTACATTCAATTGTTTCTCACTGGAGACGCTCACCATACGGGAATAAGATGAGTGGGAATTCGTGGTTTCAGGTTCACTGTCACTAAAGGGAAAATATATGAAAAGTTAGCAATTACTAAGAGAAATTCATTAAACCAACAAAGTTCACGGAACATTCCCTAATCACGCACTTACGCAGGTACTTCAGCACACACAAAATGGACTGATGCAGTGAATGCAATTTAACTGTATCACAACATCTACACTCTTGATCAAAATTGTACCAAAATGAACATCCTTCAAGGTATTTATTACCACTTTTTAATTGTATATAAGCTAACTTTATGCTTCTATGCTCACAGATTGACACCGAGTAACACTTACCTATTTGATAGTTCAGATGGCTTCATTTCGTACAGACATTTAGCAAAAGCCTGAAATGAAACAAATGAAAAAAAGTTCACTTATTCTGTGGGCAATGAATGAATATAGTCACACAACTCTAAGTCAAACTTTAAAAAAAAGTTAATACGATGTGCTGAGAGTGCATCATTTAAATGACAAATTTGTAAGTGGATGTAGCCTTTAAAATATACAAAACCCACCTCTCCGTTCTCTGGGGGATCCCCATTCCCAAATGTGCTTGTTACTACAAGAACCAGAGACTCATGCTCCAGGGAAATCACGTCATAATCTTCCATACACATGACCTGATAGAAGATGTAACATTTCAGTTTGAACACATTATTTTAGGCTTGAACAATTTTTATACAGGACAATGTAGAAATAAGCAAAATACATAGATGATTCATAATATTAAATGAAAACCAATAGGACCTCACTTGGCATAAGGGAAACAATGAAACTTGAGTGAAAAAAATAGTCGGGGGGGGGGGGGTTCTCTTCACCCCCCATCACTCAACCTGACTTGAATTTGATTGATCCTTAGGGTACATAGACACAACATTTTGCCTTTGCCAAAAAATCAACCTGGCCGAACTGACCACTAGGGCTGTCCAATGGTAAAAAAACCAACATGCTCAGAATGGATCGAGACTGGTCGCAAATATGTATTTGATTTTACGGTACGACCATTAGTTGTCGAGTTATGAGGTCCAGCTTGACCGTGACGTCATCAAATCAGAATGTTAACACTGAAAAGGTCAAAAATAAAAATTGTCGTATCTTAATGTTCAGCACCAAAAAAATGGTAAAATGACACGTATAAATCAGATGAAACGAAGATTGGTGACTTTGGTTGACTTTTTCGTGACAAAAATGGACTTTTTAGTTAGATGCACAGCGTATAGAGTGTTATATAGTAAAAAAACAAAAGCCTTTTCAGTTCCCCTGGCAATTGCCGTGCCTTATTTATCAGCATTAAATTAAACTTAGCATTTTTTGTTTACTTAGAGTGTATACTATTGATAAATTGAAGTCACCAAAATATTTATGGTAAATTGACTCGTACAGGGATCATGTAAGTGAGTAAATGAGATTAAATAACTGCCTTTTATGAAGAAACCCTTATTTGCATAACACCTGCACGGATCAATTAATCATGACATTTTTGTCAAACTATGTTTTTATGTTCCTTATAGTGTTTTCTAACAATATATTGCAAACAATAACATTTTGTATTGAAAATCTACCAGTAGAGGGGCCTTGATCAGCGGTATATTAGTTAGAATTACACCATTTCATGGGCGAGTACCCATTTGCATGACCCCTGTACGAATCAATTAATAATGACATTTTTGGCAAACTATGTTTTTATGTTCCTTATAGTGTTTTCTAACAATATATTGCAAACAATGACATTTTGTATTGAAAATCTACCGGTAGATGGGCCTTGATCAGCGGTATATTAGTTAGAATTACACCATTTCATGGGTGAGTACCCATTTGCATGACCCCTGTACGAATCAATTAATAATGAC
>JAUUEB010480930.1:0-11118 GCA_032362205.1 Clione limacina | reverse complement strand
CTACTCTACTCGAAAAATAGGCTCGAGTAGTGAGTAGTGAAAAATTAGACTATAGTAAGAGTGACATGGCCAAAAAATGCAAAATCTTATTTTTTGTGGGTGATCTTTTTTAGTTCAAAGGGCTAAAAATAAAAACTCATTGTAAAAATGTTGTGTTTGTTCCAATACATTCTGAGTTCTTATAATAAAATAAAAAATGTTAACATTCGAGTAGAGTTTTATTTTTTTGACTACTCGGGATACTCTTGAGTAGAAAGCGGCACTACTCTACTCCACTCAAGTAGCGAGGAAAATGTGACTACTCTACTCTTCTCGAGTAGCGAAAAAAGCTAGACTACTCTACTCTACTCGAGTAGCGACAAAGTCGCTACTCTGAACATCACTGATACTGAGAGAGAAAGAGATAGAGAGAAGGTGGGGATTGGTTTTATTTTGTTACTTTCTCGACCCAGAGATCCCAAGAGAAAAATGAGGTTTTTATTTTGTGATGGCAAGATCATTAGCGATGTGTTCCATGTTTATAGAACGTTAGCTGGTTCAGTGCTGAGTCTAGAACAGCTGTAGGAAAGCTGTCGTCACGATCTCACTCTATCCCGTCCGCAATACACGAGACTTTCTCGATTTTACTCAGTTTTGTACACTTTCTATCAGTCACTTCGCTTTCTTTCGCCTTATCTATCTATCTATCTATCTATAAATCCATCCATCCATCCATCCATCCATCCATCCATCCATCCATCCATCCATCTATCAATCTATCCATCTATCCATCTATCCATCTATCTATATATCCATCCATCCATCCATCCATCCATCCATCCATCCATCCATCCATCCATCCATCCATCCATCCATCCATCCATCCACTTTATATATGCCTGTATGTCAGCGATTGTGACATTTAATTTTATTTCGGCCTTTTGATATATTGTTTCTATACCAATTAATTCTATTTGTGTGAAGTTGTATCTATCTTTTTCAAAGAAAAATGTTAAGGAAACTATCAAAAAGTGAATTAAAAAAATATGATTAATTGCCATTACAGATTCCCTGTTGCCTTAACGCTATATCATATACATTTACAAAAGTACAGTTTATCGACTTTAAACCAGCAAATTGAAATGTCAGGGAAAATAATTTATTGGTTATCGCCAATCGCAAAATTAAATGGGCATATTTTTTCAGATTCAGTTTTTCATGTGTTAGTTCTTTTTTTCCATATCCTTTTCTTTAAAAAATATCTGATTAAATATACACTCAGAAACATCCAGGCGATATGTATATATAACAAAATATTAAAAGGCCAACATAAAGACCAAATGGTTATATCACAGTCGATGATTAAAGAATATGGTGCGTTTAAGTTGCCACCAAGTATATCTTGTAAATCCTTCTCTTCATTTCTAACTTTTGAAAAATCTTTCTTTCATTAACGACGCACATATGTGTTATACAAACCTATATCCAAAGAGATGCAATTTGGATTGATTTGATCGAATGCTTGTACGGGCAGTGATATTTAAAGGAAAACCATTGCGATATTTGTGGACCCTAAGAAACAATGCTACACGTTGTCTTTATTAAACTAACTGAATACGATAAATCTCAATACATTTCTACGTCTATGTTTCAAAATACATGGTGCCCCATGCAAGAGCTCAAGTACCACCACCTCCATTCTCGTCGCTGTCGTGAAACCTTACAGGCTAGTTGAGATATCTGATAATTCTAGTTGTAGTTTATCGACATGGTTCTAATCTCTCGGTTCGCGTCTGTACAGGTTAACAAAATATGAGTATCACTTGTACCAGGTGTGTCGTGGTGTTATCGTTTAGTCAAAGGTGTAAAATGTATTAGAGTTACGTCTAGATGGCGCCCCTACATTTCTTTGTCCCACCTGTACATCGCAGCTATCTACTCACCGCGCGTTCACTTGGTGTTTTCCCATAGCACCGGTGCTTGAGCAGTGTCGTGAGTTCTTTACCGGACGAACGTCCTCTAGCGTCGTTAGTTACCATTACCCCCCTCCCCCTCTCCTGACAACCTCAGACTAATGTTGTTTTTTCTTTCGTTCTATCTATCTACCTTGTGGTAACTTTATTGGCAAATTAAATCCAGGGTTTGAGTCGAGATATAAACTAGCGGTGTTTGGCGTAAACTAGCGGTGTTTGGCGTGAAAGAGAAAATGAGATACATGTTTAGCGGTAGACGACCAGCCGTCATCTTGTTTATTTAGTTTAGATTCCGAGGATTTGGGGATGTGGAACAGAGCAGGGGGAGGCCTGGTGAGCTTGATAGAGAGTGCTGAGAGAAAATAGTAACATTAACAGTGTTTTTACCCCCCTGGAATACTGCGAATTTAATGATAGATCAAAAATTTCTGGGTCAACTTGTACCTATATGTTATGTTACTAATTCTCTCTCAGTAGCTGAGTATGTTGCACGTCTGCTTATCGCGCATCGAGTCCCGGGTTCGGTTTCCGAAAGTTGCAATAGCGCAGGAAACTTTAATTTTAATTCCTCTAATAATATGACATAATTATTTACTTGAAAAGATTTTCTTTTAAAACATGATGACATACAAAAATAATGAAATGTGTCCTTCTAATTGTCTTTTAACTATCTGTCCATTTGCCTTAATGAACAGCAACATTGTTACTAAAGGTTACAATAGAGGGTGAATAATCTCTCTTTCTTTGTCTTGACATGTGATCACCTGCTGTCATTCCAGACTCTTATTGTTATTTTATTGAACTATTTTCATTGTATGATCAGGCGCGTAGCCAGGGGGGGATATGGGGAAAAGTCCCAATTCCCCCCATTTGAGATCCAAAATGCTCTCAATTTACACAATTTTTAACTTATCTTAAAAATTTCGGCAGCTTCGCGGCCATCGCTTTCATAATATGCTATAAAAGCTCTAATTTTGCACCATTTTTAACTAATATTAATCTCAAAAATTTCGGCCGCTATTGCTTTCATTATTTCCCAAAGTTGTCCCCCAAAAAAAATTCAAAATCCTGACTACGCGCCTGTGTATGATGATTGTTTCTTTACATTGTGATATGTAATGAATTATTATGTGTGATTAATTGTTTAAATTATCGTACATATTGACTTATTGACTGTTGTTATTTCAGAAAACTGGGTTACAACAAACTGACAGCCATTAATAAGAACTCCTTGAAACACTTGGACTCTCTAAAGCATCTCTACCTTGACCATAATAACATCAAAAGTATCGATGAAGGTTCATTCAGGCATTTACCTGTGCTCACTTATCTGTAAGTACATTTCAATTATTTTTAATTTTTGTATTTCGACTTTCAGGGCTGCATTTATATAGAGAATGTGTTTTTATTCTATGATTTTTAGACTTTTTTTGTCGATCTGTTGATCCCCCCCCCCACTTTCGTCTCACAGCCTCTTGCATACTATTCAACGAGAAACATAACTTATTTAACATTTAGTTCCACCTACCAATATGAATGTCAAGCTTAGATAACACTTAGTGTACTGTGAAGCTCTAGCACTATTTGATAACATCTTTATCTGATCTTATTCTCACTCCTCTAAAAACGTCCCTCTATTTTCTCGTGACAAGGTTTGTTTTCTTATCTCCCCCTTTCAGGAAATGACACACCACGTGACCACGTTAAGTTGTGTTAGGAATCTCTCCTACATCCTGTACTGTCTATACAATTGATCGCCATTTTATCTCTGATATTTCAAACAGCCAATAGATTGTTTCTCTGTCCTGTTTTAACTTTGTCAATGACGGATGTCTTAGTGAACTGACAAGAGTTACTGGTAAAGGTTATGTTATTATGGCGTTGGTAATAGGTCGTCGTATAAACTGTTCGTGCAATCGTCGGCGCTGTAACATGGAGGTGTGAAAACACGTTTTGAGTTTTATCATGGAAATACATCTCTAACTTTTAGTCGTATAATTAATAGTCGCTGTTTGTGTAGAGTGAAGTACGATATTTGAAAGAAGAGCAGAAGAGCTTATACGTTTCTGACGACAAACTCAGTGGTTTGATCTTGGCCAAGTTGACTTTGTCTAGTTTTGTTTAATAATTACCAAATCAGTTATATGACGGGTGAAAGTGCTAGAGTCAAACCTAAGACTTATAGAAGCCATTTCTTAAAACGTGTTTAACGGCTTTGTCATTATGTCATAAATAAAAGCTGTGATCATTTGCTCACATTTTGTTATACATTTTTCTCCCTCGTGATTCCTCCCAACCTCACTCGACTATGGCCATGACTTATTATAGGAAGTAGGGAGTCTAGGTTAGATTCAAAATGGCGGATATAAACGTTTTTTTTGCGATATTGACGATTTTTTAATGCTATTTTCTCCTGACCACTGAAGGGGCATCTTGTAGGTTTTACAAGCCGCTGTATTTATTTTTCGCCAATCCGTGGTTGACTAAAATCAGAGAAAATTCAATGAGA
The DNA here is from genome assembly GCA_032362205.1 of Clione limacina. Classification (NCBI taxonomy): domain Eukaryota; kingdom Metazoa; phylum Mollusca; class Gastropoda; order Pteropoda; family Clionidae; genus Clione; species Clione limacina. Next base: position 6,657 of record JAUUEB010480930.1, on the reverse strand, counting down.
TGAAAAGATGATTTAACCGTATTTCCGTTAGTCAATGCAGCACTATAACCTAGCTTTCCTTTTACGAGTATTCTTCCTATGGTTCCTCTTTGTTGGTTATCATAAGATAGCTACTCAAAGAAAATTGATGTAACCGGGACGTACGCAACTTTGTTGTCCATCTTAGCTTTTACTCTGTCATCTTTGGTGCCTTGTGAGATCTTCAATCAGATTAACTTTGAAAACAGACTTGTTAGCATACGTCAGAGAAGAAAGGTCACATGACCACATTTGGAGGTGGTCAGTTCATTGATTTATTCAATGTGTTGGTCACCTGGCCGACAGGGGATAACGGTCTATGTTCTTTTCGAAAAGTCGTATGTGCGTGTCTGTTCTGACAGTCCACAAGTTGTTTGAACGGCAAATACCAGACAGACGTTTGGGTAGCGCCGCTTCACAGGATATGACAGTCAGACTCGAAGACCGGTGCATTGTGGGACATGCCTCTTGAGTCAGAGGGAGATCACTGATGTTTGGTCAGTTTGGAAAACGTGTCTTTAAAGTTGTCTGGTGGACTTGGGGATCTTCTCTCATCTTAATATTATTGACGGACTTCTGAGAGATAGAGAAAGCTATTAAGAAGATACATAAGCGGGTTTAAAGATGGTACCTACGTACCTAGTATAAACAGTCGGAACTCGATATCAAACGATCTGAGATCAGCTTAATTCTATTTGGTTATTTGTTTCGTTTCGTCCCTAAGAAAATTGATCTTGTGTTGCTTTATACGCTCATCTATTTATAACCTCAATAACTTTCAAATGATGGCCACTATCTGACCTTAGAAAACAGTGTTGTGCTATTGTCTCATGTTGTATGTTGTTTATGTACAAAGTGCAGTTACACTCGAGTGAGCAATGAGCAATTGTGAGTTTTGGTGCCCGAACTCCGAACCTGTGTTCCCCATGTACACACGTGCTTACCAGATAAATGACTCAATCAAGAACTCTTTGTTCGTTGTCATAATGTAGAGCATGCATCAACCGCCAATACTACATTCTGAAATCTTGTTCGTTGTCATATGGGAACATCCTGTTGGTCTTTACTCAAAATGCAAAACATAAGAAACATTGGAGATATTTGACGTACGTTCATTGAGAAATGTTCTTGTGTAGGCTTATCATCGTAGATACGTTTATCAAAAGATCGGATTATGAATTTCCTGAAATATTGTCTACGGGTCCATAGCTAAATGCACCTATTATGGTGTGCATTTTATCATCAAAATAATTATGTCCTCCTTTGAGGGGTAAAAAGAGGAAATCATTATTGTGTTACTCAATATCAGTACTGATCTGTTGTCAAGCCAGGAAATAAGATAACGGAACCTTTTTTGTTACGGGGATTTCCAAAAGTGATTATCATGAATTAGTTTAGTGTAGATATCCGCCAGATGTGTTATTTTCGCCTTGTTAAAAACACTGTTTGTAGATGTATTTGCATACAATTGACAGTAATTTATTTCATGTACAACTCACCAAGGAATATCCGCCAAGGTTTTAGTATTGGACAAAAAGGGGAAAAGTTGTTTGCATTCTTCAGCCCAACATCAAAGGTGTTTCTGCCTGATGACGTTTACTTGACAATTGGTTTTGTTAATTTGCCCTCGGCACCTCGTTCTATGCTCGGTTTGGTCTCGGCCAGACTGTTGTAGGTGTGAACGTTCATATATATGGGCTGTTGAGCCTGGTTGAGTTTGAAATATTGAAAAAGGAATTTTAGATATGATTGGGATGAATTCTTAATCGACATACATAATATGATAACAAGAGCGAAGTGCGTTACGCTGTTGGTGTGGAACATCGAATATATTTTCGAGGCGATGAAGATTTTATTAATTAATTTGAAAGCAGGAGTCTTTGCTTCGTGTGGTAATATTTATCAAAAGTTATGTCATTAACGGAAAACAACTAGATGTACTAAAATAGTAAATTTAATAATAACTACGCGAAACCGAAAATCGGTTAAATCGCAGGAAATAGAACTTAACTCATAATGTCACCTTAGTTCATTGGCTAATGGCTAATGTCGACACGATAGTAATGACAGGGAGTTTCGCACTCACACTTAATCCTATCTCACTCTTTCTTTTCTCTCACTCTCTTTTCCTCTCTTTATTTTATTTCTCAATTCTCTTTTTCTGTTCACACTTTCCTTTCTTCCTCTCTAAGCCCCTCCTTTTTCGCACTCCAATATTTCATTCCCATATTTAAGAAACACATTTTTGTGCTACTACTCGGATCTGTGCATTGTTCTTCTCCACGCCTCACTAGGTGTCCCAAGTAGCTAGAAGCTCTTGTACTATGTTGCCGACCACTGTTTTACACGACCGTTTGTCTCGATGACTGAGTGTGAATGGTACTTGAAGCAGGGGACTGAACAAATAAACAGGCGTTTGCTGCTCTCGCTCTTTTCCCCTTCACAACCAAACCTGGTCACAGCTCAGTAGAAGATGAAGAGGTTCTATACTCTATAAGCTCTGGGTCTTGCTCTGGCTCTACTTGTTGAGTGCTTGCAGGTGACCGTGGGTGCTGCTACCTTGCTGTGTCAACTTCACTTCATGTCCAATTTACCCTCTGCTTGCCCCAGGGCAGGGATTAGGGGTCTCTAAACCACTGACCACTTCTAACTACTGACCTTTACATAGACGGAATTTCTAATTATATCTTTATATTTTCTTGTTCCTTTTTGTTTTCTCTTTCTTTCCTCTTATTTTTTTTAATTATATTTCTTTCATTTTTTAATCTATATTTCCTTTTCCCTTAATCTTTCTCAATTTGTATGACTTTCTTTCTTTCTCTTGTTTTCTTTCTTGTCTTTCCATCTTTGCCTCTTTATTGTTTGGGCTTACTGCATACTCTGGTTACCTCACTAATTTGAGCTTTGATAAGACTCTTATAAGCCTTCTCAACTGCCTGGTAAGCATTCACTGCAATTGTCTGCCAGGTATTCAAATTGACCCTTATAACTTTGTTTGCTGTAGCCAGGTTCCTAACAACACGTGAATTAGTTTTTTCTTGGACAAAAAGATTGGACCCTTTAAGTATAAGTAAGGCTCAAACCATTTAAAATACTGAGGTTTATGTAAACCATCAGACCACAGACCAAACACAAAGTACACATTTATTACACATCCTAGAAATAGTTTGACAATGACAGATTCAGAATAATTGAGAATAAATCCATAATTTATTTGGTAGTTTGTGGATTTTACTGATTAGTTCTTTCTGTCTGTCTGTTATCTTGCTATATATTCCTTTTCACTGACAAACTACTTGCCTGCTGCTGTGTTAAACTTACCTTTCAACAAAACACTGTTTGCTCAATCCTAACTTTTATGTCTGATGTTTTCAGTGAGCTCAATTCCAATGAGATATCATGGACAATGGATGGGTCAGGAACATTCAGAAATCTAACCAGCCTGACCACTCTAGGCTTGAGGTCCAACGGTCTGAGAGCCATTGAAGTCCACACCTTCTCAGGTCTGACCAAACTGAGAGATCTTGATTTAGAGGACAATTCCATCACATCCATACAGGAGAATGCCTTTGAGACACTTAGAGATTTGGAGAACCTGTAAGTTATTTTTATTATTGCAAGTTTTACTTAAAAACTATTCAATTTTAAAGTAATTTTTCTGGGAATCAATCTTTGAATGTCAACAATTTTTTTAAACTAAACGATGAATTATAGAAACATATTTGAATGATTTATGCAAAGCTTTAATGCAAAGCATTGTTAACTTAGATATTTAATCGGAATGAGAAGTCACGATTTATTTGGCTTTCTTTTCCTTTATGAGTTTATGTTATTTTTATTCTTGTCATTTATATATGTATATATCTGTTCTAATTACAGACGATTTAAGTCCTCCAAGTTTAATTGTGACTGTGATCTGGCTTGGCTCCCTCCATGGCTCAAACAAAATGGCTTCCAGAGTTCTGCTACTGGAGCCTGTTTCTATCCAAAAGTTCTACAGGGAGCTTCTTTGTATTCAAATGTCAATGATTTTGTATGCAGTAAGTTTTCAATAGTGATCTTTGAATATTTTTTTAATTAAAAAATAGAACAACATAGTTCATATAACATTTTATCATATAAATGAAAAGAAAATCTATGTTTACTGGATTGAAAATCAATACAATAGTGAAGTAAGGAAATCAAGTTAATAGAATCAATTAGATATGAAGAACTGTGATAAAGATTAAAAGAACAAGAAATTTGTGATATCAGTTTAATACAGGTTAATCAATTATATCTTGTTTTTAGAATTATGGCAATCAGGCTAAGAAGGTATACATTCTGCAGACAATGCTAACTGACTCTAACAATAACTAAAGAACAATACTTAAACAAATGGTATTGTTGTATGATTAGTTTGTGTCATCAATTTATTTTTGAGTTCATTCATGACATGTCTTACATTACTGAAAATGTTCTTCCCCAGACGACTCTCAATTCCCCAAACCAGTGATCATAGAAAACCCAAAGTCAACCAATGGATCTAAGGGAGAGAATCTGACCTTGACCTGTGTCACTCATATCACTGGAAACAGTCAACTCAGTATTTTGTGGAAGAAAGACAATGAGGTGAGTGAAGATTACTTTTTAAAGACTTGATAGAATCTGAAGTTAACCCCTTCTAAGTATTGGCATCATTTCTAGTAGGATATAAAAAGCTGAAAGGATATCTGTTGGGATTTTTGCACAATTATTTTATGATCTTTGCATCATTTTTCTCTGGAACAACAATTGGGAAGCTTTGCAGTCATCCTGTTTTATAATAATACCTTAGTTTGTTGTGGTCTGTTCACAATCCATGACTTAATAAACCTGTGACTAAATAAACCTGTGACTTAATAAAACTGTGACTAAATAAACCCATGACTAAATTAATGAATAATTATTTTCTCTCCCTCACAGATGCTAGACGATGCCCTGTCTGTGGAGACTGCCTCTAGTAATGGGAAAGTGAGACAGTTCACCTCCAGACTTCACTTGAAGAACATTGACGACTCAACGGCAGCCAGCTATCAGTGTGTGGTGTCTAATGATTTGGGAAAAGTTTTCTCTCGCCGTGCTTATCTCAAGGTTTATGGTGAGATCTCATTTTCACTTTGTTATGGGCATTTGTGGTAGATTTCTGTGGTCTCTGTCACTTTAAGTCTTTTTGGTGTTTTACTCCATTAAATTTTAGTTTGTGCGATGAAAATGTCTAACTGTTAATAAATATCAGCAAGATTAACTCAATAGAGAAATATTCCCTATTTCAAACTATGGGCCATTCAAAGGTAATAACTTTAAGTTATTTTTTTCTCGTACTTCTTTATAAAATGTATTTCAATGTTGTTTTTACAGTGTACCCAATGTTTCTGCAAAAGCCAGAAGACGTTACTGTCAAAGCTGGGAAACCTGCCGAGTTGAAATGTGAAGCCACTGGTCAACCAAGACCGGTCATCTCATGGCAGAAGGATGGTGGTGACAATTTCCCTGCAGCCAGAGAGCGTCGTGTATCACACATGTATCCCAACGATGATCGTTTCTATATCCTGAACACCCGTGTGGCAGATCAGGGAGTGTACAGTTGTATGGCAAGGAATGATGCTGGAGTTGTTATCACTAATGCTACAGTCACTGTCTTGGGTGAGTTGGTGGCTATTGTGACCTCTTCTGTTCATAAGGTAGTCAGTCTTTAGCATATTGGTGCCTCATGGAACCTATAGAAATATTAACAAGTACTTAGATAGAATGCCCTTCCCATAACCCATAGTTGAACCTTCTTCAGGAGACTTTTTGTAAGCATAATACCAGAGAACCGTCGGATTTCTGGATGGTCACTTAAAAGGTTTTTATTAAAGATTTTAATCTTTCTTTAACTCTTTCCATGCTAAGTTGAATCCCTGTTTGAGCCAAGCTATTTTCCCAGATGTTAAAAAAATGCTACTTGGTTTATAAATAAATGAATTGTGGACATGTTTTAAATCCAACTTTCCGTGCCAAGCGCAAGTATTCTGGCATCTGTTGGGTTCTGAGCGCCAGTATACTGGGGATAGATACGCCTCTTCAGTCAATATTAAACTGTCTGTGGAAAATTCTAGTGTCTATTTGCAAATAGACCTAGTCTAATAAACAAATTGAATGGGTAAACAAAAGTGTGCTGTCTGATGTTCATGGTGCCTACTCCATATCCATGCACAAACAAGAAGTCTATTCACTTCTGAGAGTTTATTGAGAAGAAATGGAATTAATGATAAAAGTGAAGGAATTTATCAGTAGTTTGTTCAATATTTCAGAATCTTTTTGTTTTGTATTTCAGAAACACCAGATTTTGTGCAGCCAATGCAGATGAAGAAGTCTACACGTGTTGGAGAGACGAGTGTTCTACAATGTATGGCATCAGGAAGTCCAAAGCCTAAACTGGCTTGGTTGAAGGACAATAAACAACTTGTGGTTAGTTATAAGATTTTCATCTCAATAAAACTGTCATCTCATAGGCAAGAGTTTTATTTCACTTATAGTGAGTCATTTATTTAACTTTTTGTGGAACTAACATAGATTTTTGTCACTTTCTTTTGAGTTGAACTGTTGAAACTTGACGTTTTCAAAATGTAGATATAC